>JARWCS010053057.1:0-25001 GCA_034783895.1 Geukensia demissa | reverse complement strand
CGCCCCTTAAGCAGGGGTTCTACCTGCAGGCGGAGAAACCGAACGGCCTATTTCTATACCCCGGCCGCCCTCGGGGGCAGGTCACTTATGAAGTTTTGTTTAAAAAATGAAGTATTCTGTGTTGCATGTGAAAAGTAATGTCGCCAGTTTATTTTCGGTAAAAACCATTTATTGCCATGATTCCAACAAACATTAATGAAAGTGTAATATGAAAATCAACCGAATATATTAAAATGCATTCATTTCTACTTTGGAAAACTTAGTTGATCTCGACCGCCACATTTCGGATTTTAATCCACAGTTTCTTCCACAAAACATTGTTTTCATCACGCGAACAAAACGTTTGTTAAATGCACAGTATAAAAGAAAGTTCATGGACAAATTACACAGCAACAGCATATTGCTAGCATGACGTAACTTCTGATACTTTTCAAAAGGTATATGGAGTAACTTCGTAAAATCCCCAATGGTAGACGGCAAAATCGCAATAATTGACAATAAAACAATACTTATCAATGTAATTGTAAATCGTCGTTGGTCATTTTGCCATTCCTTCTCTTTGTTATTTCTTATATTCAGCACTCGTCGTATTAATCTTGCTCGATGTACAGCACATATCAAATAAACATTACAAAACATAAGGATTAGCAGCGGAACAACATGAAAAATGACTATGCATGTAACATCGTAAATCCGGTAGAGGCCATATGATCGAAAAAATGTTTTCTTCATGCTGAATTTTCCATTCTTGCCCTCCACTGAATAGCAAAAAAATCTTGGAATAGATGTGAGTAACGAAAACAGCAAGATGAACAGAATTCGAAATTTTGCCTTGGTTACGCTACAGTAAGATCTTGCCCACAGTGGTTTTTTGACAAAAATGAATCTATCTATTGTTACTCCAACAGTCAACCATACGCTAGCTGCCATGAATAAGTTGACCAAAGGAAAGAAAGCAAATGCATTGAATGTTTGCCACGTGTATGATTTTGATTTGCTGGAAACTACCATGTGAATAAAGGACAAAATTAAAGCAAGCATGTCTGTCACTGCTAATGTTTTTAGGTAAATATAAGGAGACTCGTTTAGGTTTCCTTTAAGCAATATTATTAAGCTCAAAATATTTCCACAAATTCCGAATGCACATATGACTGGTCCAATGTAAACGTTTAATATCACAATTGTTACATCCAGATCCACCGGTGAATTGCTGTAATCTGATTGAAGTTTAAGGACGGAATCGTTAAGGTATGTTATCGTTGTGGTGTCATTCATTTTCTCTGCAAGAGGAGAACATTTATTAAGAAAATAACCAAATTCTAAATTCTAAAGCAAAATTGGTAAAATTGTATTTTGACACCTCTGCTTGTTGACAGAAGGTCCCGGGGGTGTTCAGCAGCCCTTTGGTCAGACTTGTCTGACATGAAATATATTTAAAAATATTCAACAGTAATTTGCTGTATTTATTAAAAATTCTAAACCTTTGAAAATACGAAGATGCGTAGAAACGTATTGCACTGAGTATTTGTCCCTTCAACTGGATTTGGATCCCTATTTTGCTGTTTGTTTGTTTTTATTTTATGTTATAACTTCTTCTTTGATCTCTTTGACTTCCTGTGTTGTGGTTCAAATGTGACTGATGTGAGATTAGTTCTTGAAATGAGCATATAACATTTTAAAATTCACTAAACTTATGAAACATTGGAAAACTTGTATTCGGGCCCCTCTGCTGCTGGACCACAGGTTCCTTGGTGTATTTACTAGCCTTGTAGTCATCAGAATTGTCCGATATGAAATTTATCTAATGGCTTTGAAAAACAATTGCTCTATTTCTTTAAATCCTAAACCAATAAAGATTCGAATCGCATCGCACCGAGTAGTTGTCACTTACCGCTAGATTTATTTACCTAGTTTGATTTGTCTGTTTTAAATGGGGAATTTGAGTTATCCCCTTACTATTTTCGATCTTGATCAACCTATGTCTTGTTCTTATGTTATTGATGAAATGCGCAAAAAACATACCATAATTCACTATACTTTATGTAACTTGCATTTTGACTACATTGGATCGATGCAGTCCGGGAAGATATTCACAAGCCCAGTTGTCAGATTTTTTTTTACATAAAATTATCAAAGAAGGTTGTTGTAGTAACCTGTGATTTTGATGAAAATCACAACAACATACCAGAAATAAGTCCATTTTACGCAAAGTCCCATAACTCTAAAACAACTGATCGGAAATTAAAAAAGAAACAAAAGGGAACCAGGCATCATCAGTAACAACAACATATCAAAATTTAAGAAAAATCGAATAAGACGTTTTTGAGTTAGTGTACATGTTTCGGACCGACGGAATTTTGCGCAAATAACATCCCATAACTCCGTAACGACAAATAGGAAATTAAAAAACGAAAGGAAGACACTTTGTAACAACAAATAAGAATTTTTTTAAAAACGAGTGGGTACCAATCATCATCACTCCCATCAGCATATTAAAATTTGAGAAAAATCGGATATGCTGTTTTTGAGTTAGTGTACGACATATCTGAAAAAGGCCATTTCACACAAAGTGCCATAAAGACAAATCAGAAATTAAAAAAAAACGAAAAGGAAGCTGACATCATCAGTCCAACATTGTATCAAAATTTGAGAAAAATCAGATAAGGCGTTTTTGAGGAAGTGTACGACATGTTTTGGACGGACAGACGGAGTCAAGCAGCTACTAGACCTGCTTCCGCCTGCGGCGACACAGGTAAAAAACCGTAGGAATTCGAAATGTGTTGCACCGAATAGCTGATCCTACCGCTGTACTTAGTTTCCTATTTGGATCTTTTTTTATTTTAGTATTTTTTCCATTATATTTCAAACTCAAGACTTCCTATGTTTTCGGTTCTTATGCTTCTGATTGGACGATACTCCTTGAAATTCGTAGAGAGCATATCAAATTCATCATTTTTATGAAACATTGCTAAACTTGTATTTTGACGCCTTTGGGTGCTGCCTCTGACGGTGGACCACAGGTCCCCTAGGGAATTTAGCAGATTAAAAGTCAGACTTGTCTGATATAAAAGTTATCAAATAACTTCAATAGGAATTATCTGTATTAAATTCTAACCTCTAAAAATACAGAGAGGCTTCGAAACGCATTGCACCGAGTAGTTGTCCCTACCGCTACTGGTTTTGCTTTCTAATTTTTAATGCTACGAAATTGAAGCTAAATAATTGAAATAGCAATAAAGCATATCACCATACTTACGCAAATTTGATGAATGTATTTTAAATATTGCTGTAAATGAACAATGTGACGTTTTAAAATAACAGGTTATTTTATATTATTAGTGACAGGTGGTCGATAGTGATTATATTGAAATTAGAAAATAACACTGAATGCAAATTGATGCTAAAAATATTTAATCGGAGTAATTTACATCGCCAAGCAAGATACACATATGCAACCAATGCGGCAAAATTTTGTATAAACATTTAAATCCTAAACATGTGAAAAAGTTGTACAGTACGTCATTATGGGACAGGTTGATTGATTGATGCTTAACCACCAGCTTGCAATATTTCAATCATATTCAGGACGGGAACATTAAAACAACCAATAAAATCAGTATGTAGACTTTAAACCATGGACAATAATTGTTGGAAATTCTGATTGCCACTTGACAAAAATGTAGATTTGGTAGAATGAAAAACAATTAGCCTTGCAAGTGGCCACTTACTGACCACTCAAAAAAAGATGTTTTAAATGGTATTTATGGTGCATAGAATATGCCATTAAGACGGGTCGTCTATAAAATTTTCCCCCGGAATCGTTGTGAATTTATACATCCTTCACAATCAAACGTCAGTTTTAGAGCACAATTGCCTCCAAGAAAGAGATTCTAGTGCCGATTCCCCCCCGAGACTTCCTGTGAGAAGGGCGGGTCGTGTATTTATGCACCCCGCCTAATGAACGTACGCTTCTCTAGCACGAGTTCTTGCAGGCGGAGAAACCGAAAGGTCTATTTGTATACCCCGACCACCCTTGCGAGATCACAGGCAGAAATTGTCATCATTTACATCTTATCCCTTTAGTTACTTGCATCAAATAGTGTATATTTAACTAAAAAAGAAAAAAGTTGTCCTTTACGCAAGTTTCAAAAGAAGAAAAATTATAAGTAATTGAAAATTTATTGTAATTTTTGTAACTAAATGTAACTGAATTGTCATTATATATAATAATATATGAGAACTATTTCATAGGAACAGTTGTTATAAGGAACAAATATCCACAGAAACATCACATTTACGATAATTTTGAAATAGACAATTTTTTCTCTCATTGCAAGGTAAAAAAAACATATTTCTTTCTAACAAATACGAATGTATTGTTTAATGTTTACTCCATATTAATCTAGTAAATTCTTATTTCCAAAAGTGCAAATAATGCTTAAGGTACATATAGATAAATATACTTACATTCCTCGATTAAACGTAAAGGTCCATGCAATGATTCTAAAATAATATGCCTACAGAATAATAATGAGAAAGATGATAATTATATTCAGTTGAATGGATAAACTTGGTTTAACCTCTATAAAAGCTTGAACATAATAAACTGCATCTATTGACTCTATATGTGAAATACCTGGTAAAATACTGAATAGCCAACATTATATACCAAAACATATTATAGCTAAAAAAGGAACAATGCATCCGCTTCAAAGGGTAGAAAAGCTTGATAAATTTGCAATAAACACGTGATAAATGAATGTGTAAATCCTTCATGATTATCCGTTCTTTTGATTTAGTTGAAAAGGAATGAATATCATAAATTGACTTGAATATGTATTTACGAACATGTTGGAAAAAACCCATACGGAACTAGGAATCTTACATCGGTAGTCATTGATAATCTATTTTTTTTTAAAATCGACATACTAGTAGTTAAGCATTAAATTTCGAGCCTTGGCGAGAAATTTTAAGTCCAGTGTAGAATACCCATGTGACAGATCAAAAACGCATTGTACAAAGAGACAAGACAAATCTAAAACAAACTTAATTATAAAACGAAAACAAAAGGAACATAGACTTGGCATCCACGAACTTCTTTACAAAACAGGAGTGGGATCAGGTGTTCTAGAATGGTAAGCATCCCTTGTCTTGCGCGCAACACCCGTTGTGAAATCCTTAAACTCTAATCTGGGTTAACGTCAATCCGAGAAGAGGTCAACTTTAAGTCCGCTAAATTGCACGTGCCGTTGATAAACCGGATTGATATTCACTTTTAAAACACCGGTCGAGTGGCATAATAAACGCATAACAATTAGAGAAATCGGGGATTATATACACCTGAACAAATATAAAAATAACTGACTTGATAATCTCATGTTTTAACAGTAAACCAAAAGCAAAACCAGAGGCTGAGAGGACTGATAAGCCTGTTTCGCTCACCTGACACTTGGTCATTGAGTTTATTTGACTAAAAACCCCTAGACTTATAGGAACCTAATTTTATTTTACAAAGGACCGCTCAAATAAGGTATTTTTAAAATATCCAATCGGAAACAAAAATCACACAAATGCAACATTGGTAAAATGTATTTTGCCAATGACCCACATGAAATGGATTTAATCTCCGTTATCTGGTGGCGACATCGGTGCCACATGGTGACGTTTTCGTGTCCCATTATCACGTTTACTCTATAGTATCTCATATTATTCAGGTTATTATAACTTTTAATTTTTAGCTCACCTGGCCCAAAGGGTCATGTGTGCTTTTCTCATCACTTTGCGTCCGTCATCGTCGTCGTCGTCTGTTAACTTTTCACATATTCATCTTCTCTGAAACCACTGAACAGATTTCAACCAAACTTGGTAGAAATGTTAGGCAGGTGGTCCTTTACCAGATTTTTGTAATTTGTGCAGATCCAAGATTCAACATGGCCGACAGGGCCAATTATGTATTCTGATTGGTCCAGATTTCAAATATCTTCTTGTCAGAAACTACAAAGTGGATTAAATTGTTACTTTGCAGAAATGATTGTTAGATGGTCCTGTACTTAACTTGTGAATTGATAGCTGATCGGAAAATTCATAAAAACTTGTTTAACATTGGACCCTCTGGGAATTTCACATTTTCATCTTCTTTTAGAAAACGGCTGTACAGATTTCAACCTTTCTTGGCAGAAATGTTAGGCAGGTGGTCCTTTGCCATATTTGTGAAATTGGTGCAGATCTGAAATTCAACATGGCCGCCAGGGCCAATAATGTATTCTAATTGGTCCAGATTTCAAACGTCTTCATGTCAGAAACTACAAAGTGGATTGGATTGTTGCTTTGCAGAAATGATTGCTAGATGTTCCTGTATTTAATTTGTGAATCGTTTGCCGATTGGAAATTCAAAATGGCAGCAATGACGAAACTTAGTTTAACATTGGACCCTACGGGAATTTCACATTTTCATCTTCTTCTCTGAAACCACAGAACAGATTTCAACTTAACTTGGCAGAAATGTTAGGCAGGTGGTCCTTTACCAGATTTGTGAAATTGGTGCCGATCCAAAGTTCAACATGCCGCCCGGGCCACTTATGCATTCTGATTGGTCCAAGTTTCAAACATCTTCTTGTCAGAAATTACAAAGTGGATTGGATTGTTACTTTGCAGGAATGATTGGTAGGTGGTCCTGTACTTTATTTGTGAATCGTTTATCGAATGGAAATTCAAAATGGCTGCCATGACGAAACTTATTTTAACATTGAACCCTATCGGAATTTCACATTTTTCATCTTCTTTTTGGAAACAGGTGTAAGGATTTCAACCTAACTTGGCAGAAATGTTAGGCAGGTGGTCCTTTACCAGAGTTATGAAATTGGTGCCGATCCCAAAATCAACATGGACTCAAGGGCCAATTATGTATTCTAATTTGTCCAGTTTTCAAACATTTTCTTGTCAGAAAATGCAAGGTGTATCTAATTGTTACTTTGGAGAAATGATTGTTCAACAAAAACTTTGCCAGGTGTGCGATTACAGGCTCCATGGAGCCTCTTGTTTTATATAGGAATTACCACATCTGTCTGTCAGTGTCAGTCTGTTCACATACCTTGTAAGCACATCTCCTCCTAAACTGTTCAATGGATTTCAATGAAACTTTACATGAACATAAGACACATTGTGTATATTTGCACTTAGGAAGAAAATTGATCTCAGCTCATTCTAAGGGCAGATAATCCATAGGGAACAGAGGTATCTTTTGTGAGTTTTGGTCACAGTATATCTTGTTTTAAAGTATGACATCAAACAAGCTTGATTTCTGCAATAAGTAAGCAATCTGCTTTCAGGAAAGCTATACAGGCTTTTAGTGAGCCTTTGGTTTATTGGAATAATTGTAGATTAATCCATTGTAAGAAATACTAGTTGTTGTTGAATTGTCTTGAATCATTTTCATACAATGGGTTTTATCTGTCAAATGTTTTGGTGATCTGCCATGATTCACTTGAAGTTAGCTTCTTTTTGAAGGTTGTGCATTAGAACTATGTATTTAAAGGTTGTTAAATAGACCTATTTATATGATGAAGTTGAAGAGAATATACAGTCACAACGGATTTATCAGACAAGACAGACTTTCAGTATTATATCAATATAAATATGGTCTCCTGCTTGTTCTTGTTTGCCTTTCTCTTACTGATTTTATATCATTATCATGTCACCCCTAACAAAAGTCATGTGACATTTTGCTATTCTCGTTTGTTTTTCTTCTCAATATGTATTACATTTATATGATTATTTTAGGAAAAGCAAGAGCATACATTAATTGATGATAAATTAAAAGTCGAGACAAGAAGACTTCAGAAACAGTATGAAAAAGATTCAGAAGAAATAAGGAGAGAGTATGACAGGAAGAAAGATGCTCTAAAAGAACAACTAGAGGATGAGGTAGGCAGGAGTTTTTTTTATCATGAAGCATTTAATAATTTAAATTATAAGTTTCGTCATGGAATATTAATATCTGTAGAAAAAACTAACAATTAAGGTAACTGAACATTTAGAAATTAATGTGATGTTTATATTAATGCATAAAATGCGGCAAGATGAAAAACAGCCATTATTAAGAGTTATATTTTAGATTTTGCTACAGTGTTTATTGTCAACAGTACAAGATGCTTAATTTACAGAATTGCATTAAGATTATGTTGTAGGGTAAGAAGGATTCTAATTTGCAAACTTTTGTCTTTATCTGAGGCCCAGTAACCAATAATGTTTCAAAACAGTAATTAAATTTCCAATCTACCATATCTTACAGTATTATGAATTAGCTTCCATTTAGTCTGATAGAAACCGGATTGATTTTTAAAACAGATATAGAATGATATATTTGATTCAATCCAAACATTTGTTATAATTTATATGACAATGATATTATAATTTAAATCTGATACTGGAAACTTACAGGATGAAGATTACCAAGAAAAATTAACAGAATATGAGAGAAAGAAAACAGACTTGGATAAACTTCTGAAGAACTTAGAAGGACAGGAAAGAAAACTTGCAGAGAGGAAGAAGAAATTTAGAGAGGAGAGTGATGGATTTGATAAGGAACAGGAGGTAATGGTGTTATTTATATGGGTCTTACTACCTGGATGTTTATATGGCTATAAGAAAATTGAGTGTAGCATACTTGTTGAGGACCTTGTGGAGACCTCTAGATTTGTAAATTCCTCTGTTTTTCTAGTGGTTGGAGTGCAGTCTCTCTGACATTTACCCCATATCTTTTCATTTTCATGTTAACTGTAAATTATTGTGTTCTCTTATTATTAAGATTTTTGATTTTCTGCTGAAAATGGGACCAAATTTTTGTGATTTTAGAAAAAAAGTACATTTACGTATCTTTTTACAAAATGTCAAAACACAAGTTCTTATTATTGTTATTCTTACTTACTTGCAATATTCACAATAATAATAATGTTTGTTTCTAAAGATTTTAAACATTCATTACAAAATGACTGTATCTATCAAATACTATAAATCCAGAGACTCCACTCTGACTGCAACATCTAACACTACAAAAAATAAAAATGATGGAGAATGAACAGGAAATGTAACTTAAAAGAAACTTATTACAACAACAAATGAGAGTAACACATGCCTTCCTTTATACTTTATAAATATCTTAATTATTTATTTATATAAGGAGGCCTTTTCTGGGAAGACAACAAACTTAGGAGAGAAAGAACTGCAGAGAATGAGAGAAGAAAGGAAACAACTGAGAGAAGAAATCCGAGAGTTACAGGACCAGCTAGAGGCTCTGAGGGCTGAGAAACGAGAGTTGGAGGGAGATTTAACCAAACTCAAGTTCAACAAGGAACAAATGAATAGGAAAATTAAGTAAGTTGTCAACAATGTACACCGACAGTTTAAGTAGAAATCACATGCTTTTTCAAATCATTCAAGAATTGAGCCATCTTTTACAATGATTCTACCCATGCATTAGACAAAATTAGATGGTTAATCAGGAGGATCTTAAGTAAACACTCTGTTTAAGTTAATCAAATTGGCAGGTTTTATTTAAAGTAGATAATCTTCCTCTTATTCATATACTAACAGTCTATTGTTGTAACATTATGCAGGATTTATTTGTTTTTTAGGGATTTTATATAAGTAATCCCCCTGTTTAAGATAACCTCACTGCCAAGGTTTATAAGGTAGAATACATTAAGTAGAAAGTTGTCTGCATCATTAAATAATAAATCTTTTAGACTGGTGGTTCTTGTGATGTGGCAGGATTAAAGGGTTAGTCAGGGAGGGTTTGTAACTTCAGGAGATATGCAACTGAATTTCTCTGTCTTCCTATGTTTTTGTTCTAACGCTTCTGGTGAGAGATTACTCCCTGAAATGTACATATTGGATATGAAAATTCACCATATTTATTCAATATTGGTAAACTATTATTTTCAAAATAATTAGGTGTACAGTTCTTTATTATAAACAAGTAGAAATAAGTTGCAAGAACAAAAGAGGGAAAACATATAGCTAGATAAATTAGCTTAATTTTTTAGATCAAAGTTGAAAATTTGGTGTAAAATGAGTCACCCTAGATTTTATAGGTATGGACAACTTTTTGCCTCTATAAAGCCATGAAGAAATAAATTGGATTTCAGGAAATTTTATTATAAAAGTATTTAACATGTAACAATACAAATATGAAAGAAAACATGGAGGTAAATGATACAAAAATATGAATGCCTAATACTTGGATAAAAAACTTGGAATTGAAAAATCTGACAAAAAAGACATGAAATTTGACCTCCATATCTCCTTAATAAAATGTCTAATATAGTCGTATCTGTGGGCCTTATAGGGTATATCATATTTTAGTTATTGTAAATTCAGAAATTATTGTGATTTGAAGAAAAGCTGTTTCTTAATATAGCTAACAGATATAAGAATGTGAGTTCTTATTTTTGCGGTTATCACTCAGTTGCATAATTCTCAATAATAAAAACATCTCATTAATTTCTGAATTAACAGTAAATAATTTGTCTGCTTCTCCATATGTAATCATTCAAGATTAGAACTTCCTTTTACTCCATTTTGGCCCTAGGTAAGATACAATGATTTAACTAATTTTTATGGTCAAACGGTGTAAAATATCTGTAGTATACGTAGAAAGAGGAGACACATAAATATAGAAATTAGAATTTTCCCATCTTTATCATTATATGCTATTTATATCTCATTTTACAGTACTGATAGATAGTAAGTAGTGCAAGTCTCTAGTATCTGTTGTCTATCATGTCTACACCTTGTCTGTATCAAGCCTAGAGTAACAGTTGTTGTTAGCATCACACATTTTGTGTTAGCAAATACCTTCAATGTATTAAGTGAATGTTGAATATAATTGGTGGAAATTCTATCATGTGACCAAATTTTCAATATTTCATAACCAAATGAAGCACAGAATCCAAGGCATTGCATGCTTCTTTAACATCACTTTTTTATACTTGTTGCATTTGAATCCTCTAGCAATAAAAATACTTTAAACATATTTTATTTGCATAATGAAGCTAAAGGGATTGGACACAAGTTATACAACATTAGTAAAGTCCTCTCCCAATATATTCTAAACTTATTTACATTTTTAAGAGGGGAACTATACAACTTTTGTGATAAGAATTAAAGGCTTGTTTTAACAGTTTTTATATGGTTGATCAAGTGTACATTTTATGAATGCACTTAAAATATGCTGCAGTCAGTGCTGACAAACAACAGAAAATAAGCATTCCTTTGTAAAATAGATTAAAAAGCTAGCTACTGAACAAATGCATTAGGTTTTGAAGACAAGTTCCTGCTATATTTAGTGTATAAAGTACAGGTCCATCTAACTTAAACAATTATAAAGGAATGGTTGGCAAATCATAGTTTTCTAATTTAAAATTCTATCGTGTAAATATGCATACTTAAGGAATAGAAATAATAGCTTATAATGGTTCCAAGTATAAGCAGAAAGCCTTTAAAGGTTGTCTTATTTATAGTGCTTTCTATGTACATTTATATTTATATATTTATAATATAAAAATTAACTCCCTATTGAACATTGTTCTGTAATGTTTTCTTTGTAAAAAAATATAAAGACAAAAAGGTAATGGTCTGAAGAGAATAAATTTGAAAATAATGCATGAAACTTATAAGCAATAACTTATTTTTGAATTTTTAATGCTATCCTTTGCAACCAAAACACTTTGCAAAGGTTGTACACAAATAATTGATCAGACACAGTTATGTCCATTGTTCTTAGTACATTCTAAATAAAAATTATCTTGGCTGTAACAGTCACATTAGAAGAAAACTTCAGTGTTTCGATAATAAATGTAAAAAAAAGTTCAATAATGATCCATTTTTTAACATGTGCCACAGGATGGAATGGTACTTCATAAATTTTATTCTGATTGGAAAAATTCAGTCATAGGCTGTGAGAGTTCCAGGCTTGATACAGACATTATCTAACATTAATATACCCACCTGCTATCATCACATCAGAAACAGTATTACTTATAATGTGTAAGACTGCAGGAGTTTCTGAATAAAATTTCATATTTGAAATAAACCTTTTGAGATTTTTGCCTTAAAAATCTGCTATTCTGTTCTGATTGTAAATTAAATGTTTGTATTTTTATTGAATACAAATAGTTGCAATTTTACTTGAAACAAATGATTGAAAGTTATGTTACAACAAACACCAGAACCTCTTGCAGTCAGGTAAAACTTGTATGTTGCATATATAGAATAAAATAAATTAATTCTCAGACTTTTAAAATTGGGGTGGCATTTCGTGTTGTTTTCCTGGAGTATCACAAATGAAGGTCTCAGGCGAACACGAATTTTGTTCATTATATTGGGGAGTGGGTTAAGTCTAAGAGAGGTAGTCATAAACCTAAAAATTACATCAATTTCTTGGTTTAAATCTGATGAATCCAAATCAAAATGTTCTCTTGTGGATTTTGGAATACATCAAATTTCAGAAATTGGATATAAAAGCTAAGAATTAATTTTATAAATGGTCCTAGAAATATATAGAATATAGATAGGTGCTATGCTTTGCAAAATAAATGATAAATAATAAAAATACAAACTTGTTTAAAAAGTATCTACAAAATGAATACCTAATAAAACTATGACCAAGATGCTATTTGTTAGATTGTGTACAGTCATAGTATGTCATATACAATGTAACAGTTACTATTCATTTTGTAAAAATTCATATTGGTACATAATTCTATCATAAGTGTCATTATTCACAACTATCAGTATATGACAAATATATTTTGTTAGAATATTTTTGCCTTCTTTCACTTACTTGTATATTTCAGCAATAACCTTTTGTCTTACAAATTACCATATACAACATTATAACTGATAGGGGCATGCTTACTAAGCTGTTACTGCTTGCTAACAGGAGCATATTGTTATATCTATGGTATTTAGAATTTCCATTGACGACATGAAAAATTGTGTAATGAAAGAGGATTAATGTTGAATGAAATAATTCGGTTTGTTTAATGTGAAAGGTTCCAATCAAATGTCAGATCTCTGTGACTTAGAGAAGATGCTGCAACAAAATTGGAAGATCCATTAAGCACCTTATTCATCAATCTAACCGTTGATAAATGAGCAGTCTTTTAACAGATTTAATTGGTTCCTTTGGTGTTCAAACTTTGTTTTTATATTATAGGTGAAAATCATTCATTGATAATTTATAAGATCATCACAACTTGCATTTACAATCATGAAGCTGAATTGTTTTGTTTGTACAATGTAAGAACAATGTTCTTCTTGTTTCAGTGAAATGCAGAGCAAGATTGATAAGAAGAGTAAAGACTTTACAACACTTAATCAGAAAATTATCGATGCAGCCGAGGAAGAGAAGTCCTTCATGGATGAACGATTACGGGCCAGTAAATCAGAAAAACGTCGAAGAAAGCTTCGAGTGGATGACACAGACTTCAGTGAAGAAGAAGGTATGTGTATGATTGTCTCATGTATTGATGAAATATTTAGTGAAAGCTAAGCTGTTTTGTGGTGTACAATGTTTGTGCCAAAATCTGAATAAATAGAGAAGTTATCAAAATTATCTAAGTGCACAAATTTTTACCCAGTGTCCCTTTTTACAGATACTGTAGATGTTCCAATGGTAAAATTAACTTTGAGTAATTTTACTAAGGTAAAAAAAATTAGTATTCACTAATAATTTTGGAACTTTGACACAAGTTGACAGCATGTGGAAAGAAGAGCTTCAGTTTCTTTAAACATCTCAAGCTGAAATTTTCCTCAAATCATTCTGTTTCCTAAAATACTCCAAATAAGATACTTTGATTGGTCACCATTAGACTTTATGAAATCCTCAATTAGAAAAGTTTTATGTAACTAAGAACCGGTAGGATATTATTCTCCTGCAATTTAACCTAGTTACACTCTCCATCTCTCTCTGGCTTTGAAATTATGGACATTTAATTTGTTGTAAGAAATGTTAACTCACCGTAAGTTACAAATTGTAAAATGAACTTAATTCTTTTACAGATGTTGGAAGAAGACGACGTTTTGTAGACAAAAGTGAAGATTTTGATGTAAGTGTCTGTTTCACACTTAGAACAAATTGATTATTGTAACAGTATAAAGTATTCAAGGCTTGATGATGTATTTAAGACCATATTACATGTTTGTCTCCTTATTTAACTTTGATTTATATTTTATTTAATGTTAAATCTAAGATTCATCATAAATCTACAATTGTGATAATTAAAATACATTCAGTTTATTATTATGTACCCCAAGTTTTACTGTTCTAGACAAAATATATACATTTTCCTGGTATTTTGCTTGGCTGTGTCTGATAAAACAATCTTGTTCATGATAATTATGATGTTGAAATTAATATTTGTTATTTAGGAACCATCATCAGCTTACAGTAATTATGTTTGGAAAGATCTTTTAAGTGATGAAAGCCAGTTTGATGATGTACCTATGTATCGCTCAGGGTAGGTTTTGTCATTTCTAGACTGGAAAAAAATATCAGCAATATTATGATTTACTCAGAGAATCAAAACAATTGAAAGATGTTTCATCCTTGCTACCTAAACTTATAATGTACATATGTGGCATGATTGTCCATGAGACAGCCACCCACCAAATTACAGTAGAATTTAAACTTTTGCAGGTCCCATTACGGCCTTCAACAATGCACCAGAGTCAATACCTTAACGGAAGCTGTAAAAGGCTGTGAAATACAAAATGTGAAACTTTTTATAAAACATGAAAATCAACCTAATCTATTGCAAAAATGGTGAACAAATAACAATAAATAACTAATCAAACAAAGACAGCCACATGCATATTTATACAACCAGTCACTATGAAACATCAGTTTTCTGCAACTTCTGCAATTCATCAGACAATATTGACTGCACAGGTTTTCATGAAAGAAAAAAATTTGATTTGATATAGATATTAAAATGTGATGCCTCAGTTCTCTTTGGAAGTTTATCAATTTCAGGTCCAATTCTAAATTATTTCAACAACCTAATCAATGTTGCAGTGAATTTCTTTATTTTTCAGAGGTGTACGCCAGCAGTTTGCCAAAGAAGTTAATTCTATTTCGATGGCAAAAGAATTCCTGCGTAAACAACGTCAGTCTTTGAAACGTCGCCAGGCATCACTGACAGCTGCTAGACAAGAATTAATGAAAGATATGATCAAACAGGGACAAGGAGTATGTAATCTCAATCATAATGCAAACTTTTACAAGGAAAAAGCATTGTATTCAAATGATTATTGCTGAACTAGAGCTATGTAATTAAGAGAAAACTCAATTGCTTGCCAGTACTTCTTTAATGAAAAAAGGGATACAAAGGCAAATGGTTTTTGAAATATATGAAAAAATCCTACCCCTTAGTTACAATGATACATTCAGTAATGATAATAGAATGCCTAACTAAAACATGCATTAATCATGTTCCATGCTGTAAGGCTGGTTAGGAAATAGCTCTTGCCCATGGTTTGGTCATTTTTTGATAAAATGTGTGTAAATAAAAGAAAGAGTAAGAGATGTCAGGGTTTTGATCCTGATTTGTTTGCTGATTTTAGATGACTGTTAATCACATAAGCTAAATTGTTTCTTAACAACATGATTGTGACTAATAATGACCAACATTTATTTTGACGACATGTGGGAAATATACGCCCACAGTAAAAATATCCCATGTAAGTCCATCGATTGTATTTATTAAATGATTTTATTGCAGACCATGTCAGCTAGCATGCTGGAGACAGTCCAACAGTCCCTTGACAAAGAAACAGCTGAATTAGATGATCTGGCTAATCACATGAAAACTGGTTCAAAACTTGTCCGTGAGAAGGAAAGAAAACTACGACATTTAAGGAATAGGTTTTATACTGATGTAAGTATAAGATATATATATGATTTTTTATACAACAGAGGTCTGGTTGTCCTCTGATGGTAATGGATTGACAATATCTAAAGTTAATGTTTATTGTTCAGATAAGAAAATGTTACATCATCAAATCTTACAATTTTAAAGTGATACTGTATAAGTATTAGTATTTATACATTGTAATTTTCCCAAATTTAATCTTTACTGTATGTTCACTCGTTCTATTTTTTGCAAATACAGCTTATTTCTATGAAATGGCTAGATAGATTTTAATATTTTGCATGTACATATTTTTGCAAATAAATTGTGATTGCAAAGATTGCGAAAATTAATACTCCACAAATATGACTATTTCTACAGTAGTCATTTTTCTAATGTGGAAAACCAGTACAGTTATTATGTATCATGGGGACAAATTCTAAAAATTATTTAAGAAATAAAAAGTGTTGGTCTGTCAGAACAACATAACAATTCTTTGAGCTAAACTTAGAAAATAAAGACTAAAGACAAAACAGAAAAGATTTGACTGTATGAGAATGAGAAGAGGCTTTGGTCACCAATTTTAACACTCATTCTGATGTGCTGATTTCAAAGCTGGTGTAAATGTTAAAAAAATTACATACAATTAATAAAACTGTTACAACAATACCAGATCTATTTATTGTCTTCTAATTATGTATATTTATGCCTTAATTTTGATTTTTCAGTCTGCCAGTGATAGTGAAATAGAGTATTCTCCATTTGAATATAATTATAAGTCTCCCAAAATTCCAACTGCTGACCTTAGTGATGAAGAAAGTAGTGGTATTAGTAGTATAGACAACGACCTTGATAATGTTATTAAAGGTAGGGTCACTAATGTTACAATAAATATAAATATTCCACAATTCCATCTGCTGACCTTAGTGATGAAGAAAGTAGTGGTATTAGAAGTATAGACAATGACCTTGACAATGTAATAAAAGGTAGAGCAGCCATTATTGGTATTATAAATAATGATAGTACCTTTATTGTTAAGTTTGCATGCTGTATATCTATTTCAAGAAATAATTTCAAATCAGCAGCATTAGAACCATAACATAGGAAAAGATTGAGTATTATGTATCAGTTTGCATAATACATGTAGATATCATTAACAAAAGGGGCCAACATCCAGATGTTTTGTCATGTTCGCTTTCAAGGTAAGAAATGGAACACCTTCAGTTCTGTCACAGATGGCTATCAAGATTGACAGACATTCAAATGCATTAACAGATCAACCAAAAATATATCTGTCACCAGTTTCCAAATAAAAGGGCTGGGTGGAAGAGAGGTATACTTAAAATAATATTGTATTCAATTTCTTTTCAGCATTAAGTAAACAGAACAACCAGCCAACAGAAACATTATTAACACTTCAAGCTGCAAACAGCACTAACCCTATAGCTCAGTCTTTACAGAAAGTCAACTCAGAACTTGCCAGAATAATATCCGTTGTTGGACATGGCAGTGTGCCAAACTCTCCTGTTCCTCTTCAAGGTAAAGTCAGCTTAGTTTTCAGTAGGGGACATAGCAGCATGTCAAATTATCCCCCAACATAAGGTAAAGTTGGTTCAGATCTCAGTAGGAGAACAGTAGTGTGTCAAACTTTTCTGTCCCTATGCAAGGTAGACCACAGAGATTTAGGGGAGAGAGCAGTGTGTCAAATTCTTCTGTCCCTACACAAGGTAGACCACAGAGATTTAGGGGAGAAAGCAGTGTGTCACATTCTTCTGTCCCTATACAAGGTAGAGCACAGAGATTTAGGAGAGAAAGCAGTGTGTCAAATTCTTCTGTCCCTACACAAGGTAGACCACAGAGATTTAGGGGAGAAAGCAGTGTGTCAAATTCTCTCAGTCCGTAAGATAAAATCAGCTCAGCTTTCAGAAGAAAACATAGCAGCGTGTCAAATTCTTTCAATATGTAAGGTTAAGTGGGCTCGGATCTCAAAATAGTGGTGTACCAAATTCTTCAGTATCTACATAAGGCAGTCAGAAGAGATTTGGGGGACATATCAGTGTGGCAAATTCTTCATTCCTTAAACAAGTTTAAAGTCAGCTCACTTCCAGACCCAAGGTAGAGTCTGCTCAGAATTTCTAAATATTTTTTCTTGTCAGAAATAGCCTAAATGCTTTAAGCTCTTATTGCTTAAGTTGTAACAATATTTTACCTTTGAATGTCACATTTTATCTGTTTGTAGGACCTGGAGATAAGCCCAGTTCCTATATACCAATATATATGCCAAAACCTCCATCATCAGCCTGGACAGAAACAGCCAATGAAGTTAATCCGTATATGTAAGTTGATTTTTTTATCTATAATACTGTTATACAAGAGTAATCATAAACTACTATATATATCTCTCTCTTTAAGCTTTTCCTGATAGATTTTTCCAAATGAAGAATATTGTGTTATTATTTTCTTATTTAAAGAAAGCTTTTCATCACAGATCATAATAATTAAACCGATTCACAGTTAACATGATAAAAAATTCCCCTACAATAACACATAATGAGCAATCCTATTTTTATATATGTTTAAATTCTATGTTATATTGTAACAGGAGGGATCCGAACCATAAAGTGGACTATTCTAGTCTGGTTTTGTCTGCTGAACAGTCATTAGAGAGAAAATGGAGAAAATATTTTGGCAGTATGTATATTGTATCAGTTTTTCCTATCCATCAAAAATGTTGGATATTTAGTAGGAAACAAAATGTATATTTAATGTATTCATCTCAAGGATTATTTAGGGACAAGATTCTGTTGATATGTGCAGTAATCATCTAAAAGATTATTTAGGGACTAGATTTTATCGATATATGATGTAAAATATCTTAAAGAATGTTTCATGACCAGATTCCATAAATATTTAATTTATTCATTCCAAATATTATTTAGGGACAAAACATTCCATTGATATATAATGTATTCATCTTAATGATTATTTTGGGACAGGATCTCATAGATATATACTGTAGTCATCTTCAAATACAGTTATCCAGTCATTATATAAATGCTTTGGTTACAGAAGAATTTATTTGTATGTAATTGTAGATCGAAGACCTCCTATTACCAGTATTCCCACAACATTACCAGCTCAAAATACAACACATGTACCAGTCAGGTAAGGCCAGTTTAAGATATCATTAAGATTCTCATATTTGACCACCCATTTTTAGCTCACCTGGGCTAAAGGTCCGTATGAGCTTTGTCATAACACTACATCTGTCAGCAAGGGCGACATTGCACTGTTACCTTTTTTTATATTTTTATCTTCTTCTCTGAAACCGTGGAAAAGATTACAACCAAACTTGACAGAAATGTTAAGCAGCAGGTCATTTACCAGATTTTTATTTTTGGTGCTGATCAAAAATTCAACATGGCCACCACGGCCAATTATGTGTTCTGATTGGTCCAAATTCAAAAATCTTCTTGTCAGAAACAACAAAGTTGATTAAATTGTTACTATGAATTATCTGCCGATCAGACGTTCATGATGGTCACTATGATTCAACTTGGTATAGAATAAATAGATGCCATAATGGTACAAAGTTTATCAAATATTCCCCTTTCCCAGATGAGCTATTACAGGCACTGTGGAACCTCTGGCTCAATTTTTTCTTACCATTTTTCCCCAGGGAAACAATCTTCATGAAAGTTTGGAATTTCCACACCAGATACCACAGCTTTTAAACATTTACTGAGTACTTTTGGTCATTAAATGGGGGATCAGTGTGAATTAACAAGGTTGAAAAGAAATAATAAAATAAAGAACAAAATCCACCACCCCCTTAATCCAATCATTTTGGGCTGAGGTGGATGAGAATGTTAAAATTAATCTGATTATATCTAAATTACAGTATTAATATCATTCATGATAATGTCAGTGAGAGGTTGACTAATCTGATCCATTATGAAAATATTGTAAAATTCATTTACAGTTGTTCTCTTGTCTTAGCTTCAGTTTCAAAAATGTCATAAGATTTGAAGTATTCAAGATAAATTTTGTTTGGAAAGGTGATATATTTACTGTTGAAAAAGTTGTGATAACTTGTTAATTTGAGAACAGGTTATTTAATCATTTCTGATGTTTTACAGGGAACAGTTACGGCAGTTCCGATTAAGTTTACATGACCACTTTCCAACAAACTCTGGATCAACACAAGATAAATTAAATGAACAGAGACAATGGTTGAAGAAGTTTGGACAAGATATAAGTTTTAGTGGATCTGTCAGAGGACCTGGGTCAGATGCAGGCTCAGTGTATCCTTCATAGCAGAAGTTATATACCGTCCAGTTTTATACAAAGAAGTTTTCTATGATTGTATTTTGAAAAATCCGTCCAACCATTTACAACAGTGGCAGTCTTTTATTGCCATTTTAAAATGTAGATTATATTTTGCTAGCAATATTGAGCTTGCTTTTATCAATTAGGAGTTGCTAATATAGATATAGTATTTTTAATGACAAACCATATGTGACCGTCCAAGCATTGTTAAACATCCTCTTTATAGATTCAGAATGGTGCCTTGATATTGTACTACTGCTTGTATAAATAGTTTGTGAATGTTATACTCCAAAATTATAACAGATAACAACACTGAAAATCACATTGAAAATAGTAAGTGTTTATAAATTTTACTAAATTTTTATATGAATTTTATTTATTGCCTGAGATTTCGATGGATGCCAGTTTTTGTCATGCTCTTAATATTTTTACAATATATCAAAAGTTGTATTCAAAGCAACATCGTACTGCTCATATGAGTTATGAGTTATATCATTGAAGTGTAAATATATTAAAACAAATAGTGTTTAACAAGATCAGTATGAGGCTCTATTGAGAATAGATGCAATTCTGATCTTGGCTTTCAGTCTCATTCACCAAACAGTCTGGTGCTCCTTTAAACCTTATATTCATCTTGTCAAAGTGCTTTAATGGTATTAGAACTTGAATAATAATGGTGTGAGAGCTTGAACAATACTGGTATTAGAACTTGAACAATAATCGTATGAGAACTTGACAATATTTTATACATTAGTTTGAAGAACATTTTTAAAGTACATTATTTATACAAGCAGTAAATATTGGTGAAATGGTTACACTACTGTAGTTTTAGAAAATTACTAATATTTTGTAGCAGCAAGTGTAGTGCTAAATCTTTATTACCAACTGAGATGAACTACTAAACTTACAATGGGACATGGTGCTTAGATAATACAGTTAACTTTTGTATATTTTCTAAATGGTTGAAGGTTACAAACAGCAACAGCAACAACAAAATTGTCATCTCCTAGGGTCCTCAACCAAGTGTTAATAAGAATGGTGAAGATAAACTAAATATCAGACTATGACCTTCTTTAACACTATTTCTCTGTTTATTATTGGAACACTTAGTACAATGATTGACCCTTTGTGTTAAAGTATTTTTATCTTAGAATAATTATACTTCTTTCTTCTGTTTTATAAAACTAACAAATTCTTTTGTCTGGGAATATTCTCAACAGCAGGAAAAATATTGGTATGAATAACCGTTGAGTAAATTATTTATGGTGCTGGAGCTATGCCAATAGATGTGGTCAATTATTAAGTCTTATTAAGGGTATAATGACAATGATTATTTTATTTTGTTGTTTGAAATTTGGTGAATGGGTTTGTTATCAATCGGAACAAATTTGTTGTACAATCAGATTTAAGTATGCTGTTTATACCTTTGTTAATGGTGTTGATATTTGCATTGTATATGGCAAGAATTTATTTGAAATGTGGTATTTTAAAAGTTTTTGATAACATAACAAATGGGATTGGAGGGCACTTCATACTTTGTATATGTCTGGTTCAAGATTTTTCAATGATGTATCTTGTTAAAATTTTAAGCCGATATTCAATTTAACAGCACAATTCTGGAAGAATGTTGAATTTCAAATAACTTTACTTTATGTAGCATTGATACCATTCTTATATCAAATATGTATTCTTGGTAACAAAAGCGTGTATGCTAGATATTGTTTGTGGTGGCAGCTGATTTCATTGTTTTGTACATGTTTGGTGTGATGTGACCTTATATATATATATAGTTGCTAGATAAACCCATATTTAACCATTCAAGTTTACTAAAAACAAACTGTCAAAAATATCATAAAAAAACAGGTGTTCTGTCATCATTTTTCAAAATTCCTCTAAAAATTTCATGCATATCCTTAGATGGATTAAATTTTGATGATATTTTTGAAATATTATCGATAATTTTTGGCAGTCTTCTACTAATTTGAATGCAGTCAGTATGTTTATAGACATCCCAATGCTATCTAATATCTTTCTAAGATAGGGAGACTTAATGTTAACCTTGCATAAAGTCGGTAGGCATTTGGAAGGCCACACTCCATGTGCAAATTGTGCTGTGATTATTTGCTGATTCGGCACATTTTCGGTTCTTTCAGAACTTAGTATCAATTATCTAAGAAAAAATGATATTGTAAAAGTAGTCTATGACGCAATGGAACAAAAACAAAATTTATGTTATGTCAATTTAGTTATTAATGGAAATAGTTTTTGTGACCTCTTGCAATGAAATGGATAACTTTTTTTGAATTCATCCATGGCAAAGCATTAGATACAGTTTGGCATTTCACTATTTTTATATGAATATTGATTATTTTCATACATTTTGGTACACAGAATAAAACTGTTGAAAAAAATGATATTGGTAAGAATCATTTTATAATGAGACTTTGACTGATATGTCACCCCTTAAAAATACGTCTTTGGTATCTTTGAATGGCCCATTGATATGTTCTGAAAAGGGTTTTAGTCTAAAATATCCTTCCAAATCAATATGTTGGCTTCCAAGAAAATAAAGGCTTTCACTTACTTTAGGGGACCCTGTACTTGGGGAATATGGTATTGTGTATGGTTAGGCTTTGATTATGGGTTAAATTTGGTTAGGGTTATGGTTGGGTTGAGGGAAAGTGTTAGAACAGATACAATCTCATAGGGTTGGGTCCCCTAAAGCAAATGGATGCTCTGCTCATCTGACATTGATTGTCACTGACCAGTTTAGTTGGATTTTTTTAAAAACTATTTCAACCGCTTAGCTTTGCATGAGATTAACCATATTGACTGTAACAAATTTAACACTGTTATATGAGATCATAATCAAGTTAATATATATTTATGGTAAGTAATTCCTTTACCATTGGTGGGTCTAGGGTATTATAGTCAAGAAAATAAAACTACTCTTGATTTATTTTATTATATTTTTACATACCTGGTTCAATTTCTGTGATTTATTGTTTGAAAACTTGTTCTTGTCCTGAACATGCATGAAATATTTGATGATGGACTGTAAGCAACAATTAGTCAATTGATCATACATTTTCTCAAATAATTTCATCTCAAATTAGGTATAGAGCAGGATTTCAGTTACAAAATTTCGTAAAAATTGTAATTTTTTAAGATGATCAATTAAGATTGACACTGACTGCCCTTTTGGTTTCAGTAGGTAAGTATTTCATCACTTTTTCCTTTTTTTTCACAACTTATTCTACTGCTACAGATTTTTATGTGAAGGATTGATGACAGACGAAAAAATTTTATTGCAAACCAGTTAATTTCCAAGAAAGCATGTATTATTTTGGAAACATCAAAATCTGTAGTACTTGTGTTTTTATTTTAACCTTGACCTCAAGTAGAAGTTTTGGTGAGGGTTATAGACAGGATGGAGGGAAATTGACAGAGGCCTTATTGTCAACATCAACACCACAGCGACGCCCATCTTTTCCAGAAAATGTTCGATTAGAACTGGACCAAAACAATGAAATCAGACTACATCATTTTTGAACGAAATTGTTTATAATGAGACTGTATTTTCCATTTCATAAGGTGTAAAGAGTAAATTATTTGTAGGGATTGTGTACTGACCAATTGTTGGGACTGAAACTTGATCACATGATAGCATTATTGACTGTTATAAACAGATATATTTTCATGTGCTATAAATGTATTTATAAATTTAGTGTCAGGAGTGTATTTTCAATGCTATTTCGTAACATACAGATTTTATGCAAGAATTTGAACTGATTTTAATAACCCCATAAACAAAGTTTGGGAGTATATAGGGATCACCCTAACTAAATGATTATTTTATCAAAAGAATAACAGAATATGTTATCGAAATACAACATTTTGTTGACAGAAGTCGTAGAAGATAGACAGATTGCTTGAATGGTACTGTATTTGCTATCTATTTAAATGATTGTTTGCACAGTAAAACAAAATGTTAAATACTACATTTGTACTATTATACATGTATTACAAATTTAGATTTTGTTTCGCAAATATCAGTTGTGTATAGTTTTTAAAAATATGACCCATTAATTGAAACACCTACGTTTTGAAATAGAACAAGAGAATGAAAGAAAAAGTGGAAATAAGTTTATTGATTCAGTTTGTGTATTCATCAGTATTTTTTGGTGTTTTAATTTGTATAATAACCAGTTTGAGTTAATGTTTTGGGGTTTTTTTTACATCAGGAAATAATCTGTATGCAAGTTTGAGTTCCAGTATCAAATTTTTAACATTCTTTATCTCAACACTGGATACAATGTCTTAATACATTTACTTTGTTCTTCAAGTTATTAAATGGGTCATTATTGAAATTTATCATAAACTTAGTACTAAATGAAGGAAATTTGCATAGACAATACTGATAAAACTTTGCCCGCTGTATTTTAGTGCTGTGACTGATATTGATATCATCACACTTTTATCATACCCATTAAAATGATATTAGTCATGTGACAATGTCAAAATCGACCAATTTCCAATTGTGTAATAATTACCTCCCCTGATTTATAACTACGGCTATGCTAACATTACTGTCCATGGGACATTTTATTAATTATCAAAATTTTTACCTGTAAACCTCATTTAATCATACCAATTAATGACAGGATGTAAGATTACTCTCAGACAGTTATTTTGTTAATCAGTTGCACAGGTGAAGTTGTTTATTGGGCCAATATACAAAAGGATTAGTAGTACTCCCAT
>JARWCS010052836.1:0-16065 GCA_034783895.1 Geukensia demissa | reverse complement strand
AAAATGCTACCGGAAGTCAATTCAACCAATCATGTCAGCGTATTTCCGTACACGCAAATCATATAAGAATTATTAAGGCACAATGGACTTTAAAACCCTTTTAAAACTGAGTCAAAATGTTTACTCTGCTAATATAAATCTATGGTTACCTGCAAATTAATTGCATAACAATACTGTTACACGTGGTTTTAATTGCAACTGTGTACGAATCTTTATTTTAATAATCTTTTTTTTTGGCATTTATTTTTGCTTATCTTTACACAATTATTTTATGGTAATATGGTAAATTTTGTACTTTTCTCTGTCTTGAAGCTTTGCGAAAATATCGGGTTGATGTCAAAAAACCAATATGCTCCATCTTCAAGGTTTTGAGACCTTTTGGTTTTTTTTATTTTGAACTGCAACATACATTCAAACATATGATATTGTAATACAAACGAATCTTTATGTGAATCAGGAAATTCAGTTTTAGTTTCAGAGACCTTCACTTGAATTCAAAGACCAAAAGCGCAAAAATTGTTGAAACAGATTTCCTTTAATAAAGATCTACAATGTTTGGTTTAGTAAGTATGCTGTGCAAAGTAACTGTTAATCTGATTAAGAAGCAATATTAAACAAATATCACCTTGATCTTAAGTGTGCTCTTATTGTTTTGACACAACTTACCTTAGTAAACATACGGCTTGTTGTAGGTTGCCAAGTGCTAAGTTTGCTGAGTCGAATTCACTATTATTCAGTTTGTATATATAATATGTGTAGCGTTGTCTCAGTCATCATTTTGTTCCAAGATTGAACCCTTCTGATGTCGTATACTACAATAAAACAATATGTAACTTTACCCCTAAAATATTAATGTTGAATTAGTAAAAATGTCAACAAATCATTATCAACTGTCTCATTAGGTTTAATATTGGCACTTTCACTGTAACTTTACACAAATACTTATAGGTAATGCAAGACGATTTTTGGCGTGTGGTTGATCGCTCCACGTTTTGAGAGGATTACTATTTTTGTCAACAAGGAAACGTCCTGAGCTTAATTTCACTTACTTCTAACACTTGCTACGGACACGCCTCTTTTTATATATTTATTAAATACATCCTAATAGTCATTTCTGAATATCTTTATCTAAATGAGGATGTTTTGCTACCAATAAGTTCGATGAATGTTTCAAGCGACTGTCCAAATTCAGTAATCGTGGATTTGCAGGATTGATATTTTTCTGGTTTCCGTTTTGTTGTCATTATTATCGACATAAAGATGATGAGCTAGTCACTTTAGCATGTGCATTTTTGATTAACTTTGGACAATAACGTTTTCTTCACAAGGAGAGGTATCCCACATTTGTCCTGGAAGTTCAACGTATAGATGTTGTGTGGTCTTTTTGACATTTATCTCACACCTCTTCTTTTTTTCTATTTGAAATAAACAATTTCCGATTTAGTGTTTACATTTCGGATTAACCATTACACTACAACAAACCAAATTGTACCAACCAAAAATCATTAAAATGATGTATAATAAAGTTAACTTCAGTTATGCTGTCGCCCGTTCAGTGTTGGCTTATTGATATTTTTACTAGATAAAGAACATAACTTCATTTCCAAGTTTCTGTTCAAAATATGATGGAAAATAAGTGTAGTTATTGGGCGATAGTTCTGCAATTCGTCTGAATTCACCTAATTTTTGTAACATCTAGGAAAAATAAAAGTAGTACATTTATTGTTAGATGTGTTGATTGGAAATTTATGTGAAATAAATTTTAAGGCTTTAACTTCCTTTGGTGCGGAGTTCCCTTTTCTGATTTTGTATGTTCCATTTAAGTTAAAATTAGACTTTGTCTGTTACAATGGTCATTGCGGCATAATATTCAGGCTTACTCTAAAAATACAAACGTTGTACAAAGAATATGCGAATATGCTGAAAGTCCAATCTATTAAGGTCACAAGGCCTTCAAGCACTTCATGCCTGGTCATGTCTTTTAAAAGCTTAAATTTTTTATGACCATGCGGTTTCTAACAAAAATGATAAAAATGACGTGGGATATTTTGTCAAAATTTAGAATTGTCTTGCGGCCACACTGTTTAATATTAGTAAACGAGTCATAAATTTCGTAGAGATCGACGATATTTTCTCTTATATGCAACAACTTAATTGACGAAACTATTGGTAATCACGTATTTTCAAACAACTCGGTAGACGCCACTTCTGTTGGACCGAGGGTATTAAGCAAACCAGCTGTTAGATTTGTCCAACATCAAAATTAACCACTTATTGTGTTATTCATTTAAAATCTAGACACTTGCTACTACGAAAGGCTGGCTCATTCCTTGTTTTGTAAATTGAAGAACTCCTTCTACTGCATGTGAGTACTTCTATATTTTTAGATCATCGCTTTCCTATGTTTTGGATCTAAATGTTTCTGACGAGGTAACTGCTTAAAAACGTACAGTCTACAGCCTAACAAAATTCTCAATAGGGAGACAAAACTGGTTATCATGTATTTATACCAAAGATTTATCAGCTTAATATGGCACTATCTAGTCTATCAGAAACTGACTTTGTGATCGATCCTTTTATCAAAAACATAAGCCCAGTAGACAATTATCCAATAATAGCTTATCAAAGTTTGGAACCCACTGTCTCAGTAGTTCAGAGGTAAAAAATTATCAGTAAAAAATGACCGATGTCAGGCGGTGACAATACATGCAAATTATACTGAAGGATTACCGAAGTTTTGTGGATATTGTTTCATGTAACTAAAAAGTACAACTTAGTAGTCAGTGTCTCTGCACCTTATGTTTAATGCAGTGTACTATTTTTAGAAGATAATTAATATAAGTATATACTTACGTCAGTACTTCACTTTGCGCCATATTCTCCTCTTTGTGCTGAAGTAGCAATTTTTTGTAATAAATCATAATGTTCCATTTACGCAAATTATACATAAAAATACATTATAGACTTCAGGTGTTTTCAAACGACTCTGGAATAGTTTCCTCAAGCATATCACCAATCGGACCACTCTGTTCCTTTTTCGGACTATCTTCTTAAACGATTATAGGATTTAATGATGATGTTCTGATTGGCATTTCACACCGCCAACCTTCTGATTTGCACGAGCTAAAAAAATTTACAACGGCCATGCACACTAAAGAAACGAAACTGCATTTTTATCATTTAGAAACAGAATTTAAAGAAACAAAATCTTACATTGTTAGCCGTTGATAATTTTGTATGCACAGTCTCAGAAATTAAAATTTCTTATTTTCTATTTGATGATAAACTTTTTCGAATTTAGAACCTACAGTTAATCTGTGTTTCATCTGGCATCTGTTGTCTGTCATTAGCGTTTGCAATCTGCTTGCACCCGTTTCATCACCATTTACTGAAACATGATGATCTTCCACCGTTAAACTGCATGAATGATAGGCTCCATCCACATTTGGGATGCATGGTCATTTTTCTCGGTCTCTATCGCAATTTCATCTGGCGTCACCGCTTAATAAGTTAATTGACCGTCGTTACTAAAATGCAAAAACATCAAGGAAAAATATTTAAAAATCTTCCCGCTGAAACTGATAGACCAAATTTCAGAATTTTTTTAAATAATTTATTATTACTTGCTTATTATCAATTAACTTGGTTTGGTGAATAAAACGATTTGCAAATTCTAAAAACCATAATGCCAAATATGATTATCAATTATAGAAGCATTCCATATATCTTTCATATTAAAATACGATTGGTCGAACACTGCATTCTTTCTGTGCGCACCATAAACCCAAATACATGCCTTATAATGTGATTAAGCAGTTCCAAAGATCGGTAACAGCAAAAAGTTAGTGTCCAATGACCCAGCTCGCCAGCAAAGATGGACACCAAAACCGAACTTTTTTGACAAAGAACCCTTTGTCAATTTCTTGTCTTAAACTATCTATCCAAATGTAATCTAGATACACCATGATATAGGTTAAATATTGCCGAAATTGGCGTAAAGCCAAAATCCAGTTAATAATGTTGTAAGTACAGTTGCTTCAACAGGGTACAAGTGCAGACATGAAGCACGTCAAGCTGCTCGCCATAAATGAAATTAAGATGTGAAATCGTGAAGAAAGTTCGCTGCTGATATTAAAAATAACAAGATTTTCAAAAGGTTATGATTTCTTTTAAGATCTTTAAACAAAATAAGCAAAATTTTTGTTTGGGGTCAGTGTGCTCGTTCTTTTCAAAATTTGGCGGGAAAAGGATTTCTCTTGATTTTTCTTATGTTTTCCCTTATTAGATTCTGTGCGTTAAAGTCAAACAAGAATTTCATAAAAACTTTTCAGATGGAATTTTGATGGCAAGTTCAAAAGTGAGGGGTCACTGAGCAAAAATATTAATGCTATGAAATGATAAGACGAGAGGAGTTCGAAAATCTGACCAAAATGACTCAACATGAGCAGCGAACATCTTGAAGTCTAGGTTTGGGCCTTAAACACGCACTAGACTCTTTTTTGGTTAATGTTTTTGACGAGACCATTCAGTTGGATACGTTCGGAATCACAGTATCATAGTTACAAGGTTTTGTCAACCACTATTTCCCAAGAGCCTTCTAGCTGCTTAGTCAAACTCGTTGGTATGAAGGAATTTTTCTTTATAAATAAGGCTCCACAAGAATTCGACAGTTATTATTGATATTACCCAACATGATATGAATAATATCGCTGTTTGAATGGCAACATATTGTCGTAAGTATATAATATAATATTATACGTCATAATACAAATAATTTCATGCATGCTTGACAATGTAATTTCATCATAATTCAATAATACATCAACCTTATTCTGCTTTAAGCTAAGGTCAATAAAACATCCCTACAAAAATGAAAAAAATATTAATACCTGCATGATCTTAAAATACTTGTTAATGGAAACCTTTTTAGCTTCCAACGTTCTTGCTGTGAAGTCTACGAGGATGTATGTTTTATTATATCAATAGGCTTTTGTGTTTAGTTTTTTAAGATAATATTTGTTTCTTTGTCGTGGAGTGTCCATTAAATAATTGATTATCATATTACAATGACGGTATTTATAGGTTGTTATTTGTTTTTGTTTGTTGGCATGTTTTTTTCGTCTTTTGTAATTTTATGAAGATGTAAACATAAAGATCAAATGGAAAAAGGCGATCGCCACTCATCTTATTAAGAAGCTGTCGAAAGATCAACGTCTCCAGGTCTTTAAGCAAGGGTGGAAGTCCACTCCTTGTACTCGAAACAATTCACCTCAGTTGTATATGTTAAATAAAATACCGCATTCCGAATAATATTTTACGTAAATTATGTTAAAATACATGTATAATACTGAATATAAAATACATGTAATAAAACTGACAATGACATTCCAATAACTCGACAACATGCCATAGGTCTCCACGAGTTTTGTTTTATCCAAATACTCCCCTTTTCTTCGTATTTTGTGATTAACTTGTACATAAGGCCCTCACTTTACCATTATATTTTGTACTTCTGTGTTAATAACATTCCTCGATATTGACTGCATTCATAATTTCAGCATGTTCAACAATATAGAGTGTTTACATATCGATAATTTGTTCCTTGACAGCAAACATAATTGATCTCTTTCTGGTACTTCAAATAAGTCGGAAAGCTATTAATTCAAACAAGTGGAATAATTAAACGTTTCCGAAAACATTGTTATTTTTGTAGCAGCGAGTAGGACAAAATACATTATAATTTCTGATATTAGTTCATGTATTTAAAGCTTAAGGAAAATTACGTTTATCTTTTTTAGGAAATCAGCGGAAAAATGAAATATAAATATTGTAAACAGTTGAATAAAGAAGGCTTCGCTGGAAATGTTACTTCTACAACCGAGCCTTACCTACAATAATTATTTTGTTCCTCTATCAAGTGAGACTATCTTTAGCCCTTATATTGGCTTTTTCCCTATGAGTTTTTACATTTTCGGTAATTTGTTGGTTTTTGTTTGTTTTGGTACAGGGGTTTGGGTATTTTGTTGGTTTTGGTTGTTTTGTACAGGGATTTTTGCTCGGTTGTTGGTTTTGTCGTTTTTGTTACTGGAGTTTCGCGTAGGTTATTGGTTCTGTTTGTTTTGTATAGGAGTTTTGGGTAGGTTTCTGTCTTTGTTGCTTTGTACAGGGGTGTTGAATAGGTTATTGGTTTTGTTTGTTTTAGCGCACGTTTTTTTTAGGTTCTTGGTTTCGTTGCATTTCGTTGTTGTATTGGTTAAATATATTTTGTTGACAAACGAAGTCGAAGACATCAAAAGGACAGACAGAAATCGTGAATAATTGCATGACGGACAAGACCATGACCTACAAAAACCTCCTGTCAATTAGTTAACATGAGGGGTTTTATCTAATAACGGGAAGGCTTCATTCCTTTTATTGCACATGGTATAATGTAGATGTCCATTTCCGCCGGATCTGGAAGCAAATTTCGGTTTGATTTGGATATGAGTACTTTTCTTACTTTTTTTCTCTGTAGATGTATCTGTGCCAAAGAGAGTTAATAATGTAGAAGACGTTTATGTCTACACTTTGAATATTGACAGATGCTATATGTACAGTATTTGTCATGTAACGTTATGTAATTTTATTAAATAATTTTTAATTGATAAAAACAACAGAAGTCCATATGTTGATATTTTGAATAACAAATCAGAAAGGTAAACTTTAAATTAACGTAGGCTAAGTGTTCATTGCCTTGAAATAGATAAGAGGAATGGTTCCTATTTTTACCTTTGAATGAAAAGAAATGTAAAATTTGTCACAGAAATAGTATAGAGGACGAAACCCATTTTCCTTTTCAATGTGAAGGATATACTCATTTAGTACGGAATTTTATACAAAAATAGTAAACATTTCATACCAAATGTCTACTGAATAAATGTATTACAAAATACCAACATCAATTGTGTTTTTCTGATTAATTATTCTTATTGATTTATACTCAGAATTAACTCATTGGACAATCTGCCATTGTAACTTTTTATAAAATATATGATATGTCATTAAAAGTACATGCTTATAATCATATAGGAATATTGAAAACATTCTGTATACTATGTTTATATTTTCGTAAATAACTTTCAGTTATATTGTATTATTGGGCATGTGTCATTTCATCACATTCACATGTCCTTGTGCCAGTAAACATATTTTGTATTTGTATTTGTAATTTAATTTTGATCAGCAAATCAAGATCAATGGCTCTTGCAAGAAAAGCAACGAGACTCTATACATAAATTAAAAACGACGGTGCTAAGAGTCCAATAATGAAATTTAAACCATATCTGTGAAACTGCGATAACTCAGTCCCTGATAAGAACTGCATTTTATATGAGTTTGGTTTCTATTACCAGATCTATTATATTTTACAACATTAAAGAAACATTAACGAATACACTGAAGACTCTTGGGATATTAATTCTCGTTTTAACGTTTGTAATCTAATTTGTTTAGTCGAGTTTACACCTAACACGGAAATGGTATGTGTCTAGTTTACACCTAACACAGAAAATTTGTGTTTGAAAGTGAACATCAATTTCAGTAACTTGATATATTTTTGTCTATCACAATGTTAGAATTCTTTTTTATTCACAGATCGTTTCTGTCGACTTCAACACTTATAAAATGAAGAATAGAACTTCCTCTCAGGGTAAAAACGTCTCTTGTCTGGCTTTAATATTCTTCTATGTTGAAGTTTTGGCATTGTTAGGAGCGGTCAACCACATATGCCTGTACCTATAAAATCCGGCTTTTAAGACATTGTTTTTTTAATTTGTACAGTTATATATGATATTTATTGGTTATCAATTGCTTTTATTGCCTTATTTTTTATTTCTAGTTTAAACAACGTTATCTTTTTTTCTTCAGGCAATAGAAGCTTATTACTGGTCGTACAACTCGGACAGATGGCTACAGTGCACACCAGAATGCGACCCTGTAAATTCAATGGGGCAGCCAATGGAAATGTGGGACAAGTTTCCATGTCCACCACCATCACAACCGGAATTGTTTCTAGAACTAGACTGGATTGGGAAATTAGGCACTATAAATGGCGATATCATACGTAAGAGAGTTGCTAAAAGATGTGGAATATCTTTAATTTTGTCGTCAGGATCCCGACCAGGCGAGGTGGATACAACTTTATTTATAGATAACTGTGATATTAACTGTATACTTGTGGTGCTAGCTATTATTGTGTGTTCTGTCGTATTACTTATTCCAGCAGTGCTTTGTTGTTTGAAAAGGTAGGTGTTTACATTGACATGAGTGGCAAAGTATAATAACGAATAACAAATCCTTTATTACATAGAATGAAGATACTTGTTTTACTCCAAAATAATGTATAGAAATACTTGAGAGTAAAACTATGCTATACAGATGATAAATGAATAAAAAGTGCAGACATCTATACCACTTACAATGTGAAACTTGATCATATTATTGCAAATGCAAACTTGTCTACTGACAGCAGTATTGGGAAGAGAACAACTCTAGAGACTACTACTCTCTAAATTAACACTGTCTCATGGACAATCATGCCACATCTCCTATTTTTATATTTATACTGTTTGGATTCAGACAAGTCCAATGTATGATGATGGCCTTGAAAGAACCAGCCTAATAGTATCTATTGTTTCTTTTTCAGACACAATGTTTGTAGGTGGTTTGCGAAAAAAACACTCAACAGGCATTCCTCGACCAGAGATACTCCAATTTTTGGAGACAACACATATCCGCCTTTAAACAGCTCAATAACTAGGGAATCGGAGGTAAAAATAGTAGCATTTGATACATAAATGTAACTAGAAGCTCATAGTTTGTCTGATCTTCCTATTTTGGCCTCTAGCGATTCTGTTGAAGTTAAAAGCGCTTCACAGGAAGTTAAATTTCTCTTTTGAACGTATATAAGATGTGGATAGTGAATTTCTAGCATATATTCCATTTTATTATTTTAAATAGCATAATGCTATGTGAGTTATTTTGTAGGGATTTTATACCAAAAGGAGAAAAATTACTATATCTATAAAAGGAATTCAAAGATACCAAGGGGCAGACAGAATTCGATAAATCAGAAGACAGACAAGAGCATGGCCAACAAAATGAAACAAAAGAAACACACAAAAACACACTGAAAACTAAAGCTAGAGTAACACTAACCTTCAAAAAACCAAGGTGATTTCATGTGCTCCGGAAGGGTAAGCAACTCCTGTATATAAGGGGCACCCCTCGAGTTACTCAGTAGATAAAGCCGGTGTGCACTTGAACTCACCTAAGTTTTTGTTGGGTTCGTGTTACTCCAGATTAGTTTCAGTGTAGTGTTGTGTGTGCTATGTTTGTCTTCATTTCATTTTCTAAGCCTGGACTTTTTTGTCGTCTGACGTTTTTTATCTGCCCCTTTGGTATCTTCGAATTCTCTTTAGCCAAAGTATGAACAGTTAACTGAGAACAAAGAAACATATGTAAACAAAGACAGTTATGAAATAATAAGTTCTGAGTTGAATTTAACCAATTAAATGATTGCTTTGTTACCTGATTTAACTATATAGCGTGCTATATACATCAGTTGAATTGCCTGTACATTATAGATAATAAAGTTCTTAATTATTTAAGAAATATTCTCATCCTAGATATTGAGATAGTTTAATGTTTTTTTCCGTTGAAATTACCCCTTTTTGCAACAGCTTAAATGTATAAAGAAGAAATATTTTGTCAATGTCAAGACCGATATCTATAAAAATTTAAACATTTTCCACCCAGATATAGAGGATTTAAAAAAGCTTTAACAAAGATAGAATACATCTTCTTCTGGTCAGCTTTAAAAAAAAAACAAAGATACTAGAGGAAAGTATTAAGACAAAAGATTGACAAGACAATGATCAACAAAACGATACATTATTAATACTTATTTTTAGTCTGTATCATGTTATTTGATCCGTTCAGTCATACCACAAAATACTGTAATACAGTAGGGACGCTCTTGACTCCCTGCAAGTAATTTCCTGTTTTCCAATACGTGATCCCTTGCGTACCAGATGACGGTTAATCCAGAAAAAACGCTTCGTACGCAGTAAAATTATGGCCTTTTCAATCATTGTTTTTCTATTTTGTCTACTGAACATTCTGTTTGATAAACGATTATATTTTAAGAACTTTTTCCGAAACTCTATTGATTTAAAGGCAACAGCTTAACGAGAAATTATGCAGTGCACAATCCAGAAAAGATGCGGATCGTACATATATTTCATATTCTGTCTTTTAAATATCAGTACACAACCATTCCAAAAAAAAAAAAATAATAATAATAATAATAAAAATAATAATAATAAAAAATTTTGTTTTTTTTTGTTTTGCATTGTTTACTTATTTGACCATAGTTGTTATATTTGAATATATTTTGGGGCCTTTTACAGTTTGCCGTAAGTTGTGGACATGCATCCGTTATTGAAGGCCTTAGGGCAACTGTAGAAGTTTGAGATTTACACATTTTGGATGGCTGTTTCATGGGCAATCATAACAAAAATCACTTTTCTAACGAAAAATGTTTCCGTTTTTGCAAATAACCAATACCACAGCATAATAAGTAAAAAAATCCATCAAACGATAAAGCAGGTATCGTTTAAAATTATGATAAAACAAGATATCTTGCAATGCCAGTTTGTATTTATGTAAAATGTATTAAGAGTGTTTACAAATATTAGTTATAATTATTGCAAGTTTTAAAGTTCTGACTTTAATGTTATCACTTTTGTAACTTTAAGTTTGCATTTCAAACCACATAAACGCGGTAGAATCCACCTGGATTGATTCTGCGTTTTTTTTACTTCCTCGAAATATTTGGATCTGTTTTCAAGTTGGTTGTATTCAAAGTCTCATAGTATCACAATAAGTGTGCATTCTTAAAATGTTAACGAAGCAACAGAAAGGATTTTATTTCATAGATGTGTTTTATTATTAATTTATGTTATTTAGTTGATAAATTTGTATTTTGCAGGTCGTATATAACAACGACGGTGCTCAAACTAGACTCATATATCCCGAAAACAGGACTACAATATCGCCATATAGGTATTATGAAAAAATATATACTGATAGAGAACCTTTTGAATTAAACTCTGATACAGCGCAAGACCAAATTTTACAGAAAGATTCTAGTGAGGAAACATCACTTACCTATAGTGGAACGGACACAACTCATACTTACGAATCATTGAAAGACGGCCAAAGAAGTGAATCTTTCAGACTTTCTAATGTGTCAGGCGCTTCATCACAAAATCCAAATAGTCGTGTTACATCCGATCAACAACAATATAATTCTAGTCTTGTTTCAGCAGGTAGTCAAAGAATGTGTTCTTGTCCGCAATGTAGCAAGAGGGATCTATATCGCCCATATGAAAGTGTTGACTATAACATGTCATACAATATCTACCCTCAGAAACCAACATATCCATACAATAGATTCCTACAATATAGAATTCCATCGCCGACAAGCGGCGCTGCTAGTGACACTGAGGTTACTAATTTTCGGAATTATCCAAAGCGATCAATAGAAACTCCAGTGCCGGAAAATGCTGCATATATAGAGGAACCGGCTCCGCCTGAAAGAATACGAAAAGATGTCTCGTTTTCTGATTCCATTGAAAGAAAGGACGATTCGGCAAACAGTGAATTAGACTACAGACAGCGAAGGTGCTATTGTCAAAAGTGCTCACAAAACTCTCTAGTCTCAAACCTAAGATCCCCAACACATTTCGGAAGTGAATTCTACGGGGTACCTGACCAAATGACTATAAACATGGTTCCTTTAAGACCATGTAACTGTAGACAGTGCTCACAAAGTAGCTTGAATCAAGCTAGTTATAATTTTATTCCGACGTACAACCAACGTCTGCAGTGTTCTTGTAGACGGTGCCTACAGAATATTCACCAAATTAATCCCAATATAGAAACACAATTCTATGATCAAAATTTTTCGTATAGGACAACGCCAGAGTCTAAACAACAAGATAATGCAACAAAGCCAAGAAATAAGAAAAGGACAAAAGACAAATCAGACAGACCTTCATCTATGTATTCATCAACAGATACCGGTAGCGACAAGTCTTACAGAACGCGCATTCCGAAAACTAATGGTTCGCTTTATCGCTCAAAACTGTCAAAAGCTTGAAAAAACATGATCATGTGGTTGAAAAAAGTATGTTGTTATCGTTGATGTTTGCAGTCAATACAAGCTATTTTAATATTTATTCATTTTTTTATCTTGTTTTGTAACTATCCACCGTGTTGTTATTCTTATCAGTTATTAATTTATAATTGATATATATTGACCATTTATTCTCACGTGACCTCTCTTATAATAAATTGAGATGAGAGAAGATTATCAAAAAAGACAATCAACAATACCCTTATTTCATATCTAACAAGTATCAATCGTTTACGAATATTTTCAAAATAGAAGCAATTTGAAATAGGGCATAGTAAAGGAAATTGAGATACTTATCTTAAAATTGCACTTTAATCATTTTGTAATAAAACAACATGAGGAAAGAAAAGTCAATACTAAAAATTTTTCTGAAAATCGTAGGTTTCCTTATACTGTTTATTCATAAAGAAATCTACATCTGCATATGTAAAATAAAAATTGCGATTTTAGATCCAAACATAAGGAGTGCGATTCCACACACGTTGAAGGCTTTGTAGATTTTAAACTATAAAGTCACGTAGATAATAAATTACACATTATCGTTTTTATGATGCAAAAAAGATCACAGCTTAAAAAAAACAAAAACTAACTCATAGATGGCCAACAAACAATGGAAAACGTTTACAAACACAAAGAGCGTAACATGTAATTGGGAAAGAGGCAAATTATGTAGAAAGTCTTAAGCACTTTTCTGAATTTTGTCTGAAACAATTAAAAAAATACCAGAAATCTTTTCATACTAAATAGTCAAGAGAATAAATACCAGTGTGTTTAGTACAAGTATATAATTAAAAAATTCAAAGATATATCAATTCACAACTAGGAAAAAAAACAAACAAAATAATTGGAAGCATGCTAATCTCACCTAGAAATGAAGCTATTTTGTCGATATATTCTATTAAAAAGCAATATTTATCAGCTTTCAATCACAAACATTTCGAAGCCGTATGTTAGGATTTAAACTTTTGCAATATAAAAATAGGAGAATCGCTGATAAAAAATGTAATGGGTAATGTGGTATAACTCTCTCACGAACAAACACTCCATAACTGTGAGAATATAAGGGCATACACTTCAAGCACGGGGATACATTTTACCGCATCCACACAGCACGAGAAACAAACCCTGCAAGAAATATAAAAATAGGAGATGTGGCATGATTGTCTATGAGACAGTCACCCACCAAATGACAGTAGAATTTAAACTTCTACAGGTTCCAGTACGGCCTTCAACAATGAACCAGAGTCCATACCATAACGGAAGCTGTAGAAGGCTCCAAAATACAAAATGTGAAATTATACATAAAACACGACAATAAGGCCAATACGTTTCGAAGCCTTTCTGTATTTTCAGTGCTTTAAAATTTAAACAAATGCAGCAAATTTCTGTAAAAACATTATTTGATAAATTTCAAGTCAGACAATTTGGACACAAGGTTAAATAAAATCAGACAACTTGAAACAGAACGGGTTTCAAAACCATGTCTTAAGAAACCAGTTATGTCTTCAAGATAATCTGTAGAGATGCAAAATCGTCCCAGCAAGGACATTGGTGTAATTAGCTCTTATTTGATCTTATGTCAAAATTGTCTGACTTGAAATTTATCAAAATCTGAAATTTGCTGCACTTGTTTAGATTTTAAAGCTCTGAAAATACGGAAAGGCTTCGAAACATATTAGTTTACCCTGTCGTCGGACTTGGCTTCCTGTTAGGGTTTGTTTTGGATTTGAGTTATTATTTTACTATGTTTGGATCTCGGACTTCCAATGTGTTTGGTTCTAGTGCTATTGATGAGAAATACTCCTTGACTATAGCAAACAAAAAATATCAAATTCAACAAACTTGTATTATATATGATACTGGCAGTAAATAATGCTTAATATAAAACTGAAATATAACGGACAACCACGAAAACAAGAAAACTTCCGAAACAAGAAATATCTTACGAACAATCTAAAGCGGTCTACAAGAATTTAAACATGGATTGGAATATTAGCATTAGATTGAATTGTAACTTGTCAGATGTTTTCTAACTATTTCTTAACGACTATTTAATAGTTTATATATAAAAAACAAAATTACCACTGTTGAATAAATATGGAGAATTTCTGTATGCTATATGTTAATTTCAAGGAGTAACCTCTCATCAGTAGCATTAGAACCAAAACATAGGAAGTCAAAGATCCTAACATAGCAAAAGAAGCACTAAAATCCAAACAAATCGAAATCGGAAGCCAAATCCGACGGCAGGGACAACTACTAAGTGCTATACTTTTCGAGGTCTTTCCGTATTTTCAGTGGTTTAGAATTTTATTAAATGCAGCAAATTTCTGTAAAACATGTTTTGGTAAATTTCATGAATTACACAAATGTTAAAACGGAAATTAAAGCAGAAATGAACATTCTTAATCTAGTACTGAAAAAAAAAAAATGAGATGGAAAATATACGTCATGTTAAGTAAGTACCTTATTTGACCGATAGTTGTTATATACTCTTGCTCATAAATATGGAATATTTTTATATTCGACCTTACATTAGAAATAGGTATTGTTAGACTTTGTCAAGCAAAATTCTTATAAGAAAATGGCAGATAATGTTTGCAGGGTGATTTTAGAGGATAGTTAAATAATAATAATGGATGAAATTGAACATTTGAAAGGATTCTATCCGGAATACAAAATTGACATTTTTTAACGAAAATAAACTAGCCATCGGAAAAAAATCTTAAATCGGACACTTTTGAGGCTCGAAGTAAAATAATGAGATTTGCGTAAAGATCTTTTGCATTCTGGCTCATAGTTTTTGCATGCAAGTCTCCAAAGTTAAATTTTTGACTCGGAAAATTTCAATATTCCATATTTATGATTAAGTGTATATTTGAATATCATCACATTTTACTAGTATTGCGGCCATTTATAGTTTGCCTTATTCTGTGGAGATGTGACCATCACTAAAGGCCTTTGGCACCTTGTAGAATTTTGTGATTTATATGTTATGGATGGCTGTCTCATTGACAATCATACCACATCTCCTTTTCCTTCACCTACTCACCCTCGAAGCATGCAACATCTGAAAATACGCGCCACCGTATTTATCATGTAAAGTTAAATTCGTTAGTAACACAGAAAGACCTATTAAAGTCATACATAAAGACAGTTATAATTTAACACCAAGGCCGGAAAATTTGACGAAATTGACGAACAAAGCAATGTCGGTAAGCAAATAATTAGGATAGGAGATTCATTGGTCTCATGCAGTTCTACGATCATATGTTACTAATCATAGTATGACTAAAAGGAACATTTCTGTTACTGACGTAAGCCTGTGAGGCAGGGTCTTATACGGCTTTCAATAATGGAATGTCGACTTCCATTGTGTAGATTTTTAAAGCGCGTTTTATGTAAGATACATGCCAAAAACGCAAAGCCAACTATTCACTTGTACATGACAGGCGATTTAAATATGACTAGTCTTTTCAAAGATTATCAACTCTTGATATATTCTTGTCCAGACCGGCACTTGACATGTAGGATTTAATCATGTCTGCGATGAAAAAGTGCACTGACAGTAGTTTTCTATGATAAAGTCCTAGGACGGAATAAAACACATTGATGATCATAAAGAATTGTTCTCTTGGTTTTTCCTAAGAAATATTAACAGGAAGGACACTTTACTAAGGACACTTTTTGGGTGGTCTACAGGAACATTTAAAACGTTTCATCACACCATAAAAGAAGACAGTTAATGTTAGTCTGGCGGTGAGCGATTTTCATTTCTCAAAGTGAAACCTAATATTCAACTAAATTGATAGATGCAAATTGTTGCA
>JARWCS010052727.1:0-16065 GCA_034783895.1 Geukensia demissa | reverse complement strand
ACCTGTCGACCTTTAATAAGTCCACACATGCATGTCAACCTGTCGACCTAAATCTACGGATATTAAAACCGATTTACTCATTTATGATTACGACGGAACTACAGTTGCGAATACCCAACTTGATCCGGTATTACTTTCCGGCGGCTTCATATCTCTGAAAGTATAAATGCTAGGATGACCAAAGTTAGTATGCATATATTTCGTGATATGAAATTATCAATCAACCACATGGCATTTGTCCTTGACCTACTTTGCATGCTTAGGCCTATTTCTCATTTACTATAAGTGGTAGATCAATATTGGGTGTGCTTATTGATTATTAGGAGTACATGTCAGTCTAACATATGTCTTTTGTCCTTGACCTCAATTTCACAGTCCATTGACTAGGGTCAAGTTTTTATGCTTAGGTCTATTTCTCACTATAAGTGATAGATCAACAATATTTGGTGTGCTTATTAATTATTAGAAGAACATGTCAGTCTACCACATATCTAATGTCCTTGACCTCAATTTCACAGTCCATTTACTAGGGTCAAGTTTTCATGCTTAGGTCTTATTCTCAGTAACTGTAAGTGTTTGGTCAACAGAATCGGATGTGCCTATTGGTTGTTTGGAGTACTTGACAGTCTGCCATGTTTCTTATGTCCTTGACCTAATTTCCATGGTTCATTGACTTTAGTAACGTTCCATAACTGATCAACAATAACTCACCATCTTTATCATGTTTTCAATTTCTGACTATTGATTTGTTTTATTTAAATGTCCTGGTGGTAATACTTGCTGATATTTAGATTAGAGAATTATTGTGTCCACACGTTTATTGGGACAAATCCGCATATACAGGGGCAAGACATTTTTGTGTCCACACTTGTTATATTATGATATTACTTTAGTATAGATGTAAAGGTGACTACAAAATTTTAAATTGTTTAAATTGTCTGTTCATTAAACAGCAAGTCCGAATATTAAGTCCAAATAAACAATTAAACTGCTTACAATTCTGAATTTTATAGTTATGTAAATATTAACAAAATTGGAAAAGAAATGACTTCATGATGATTTTTAAAATTGTTTGACATCAAATGTTCAGGGAAATTTCATAGTGGGAACTTATTTCTGTCTAATGACTATACATGCATATGGTTTTGTTTTTGTAATTTATGATAATTCACAACAATTGACAATTCCACTGGAATTAAAATATGCAAGCAATAATAGGAAGAAAGTAAAAAAAATCTTTACATGCAAGAAGACTATTTTGGGCAGAAATGGGTTACAAAACATGTAATTCCATGCTGGACAATTTTAATTGCAATTTTAAAAGCTTGTATTATTTAACATTTTATTTTATATCTTTTATTTTTTACTGTCACAGATGCAGAATTAACATTAGAGTTACAGAAATCTTCAATAGAGTTACACAGTTCTACTAAAGATATAGATGATGACCGAGTCACACAAAGTCAGCCCACACCTGTCAGTCACAGAATCACCAGAAACAGAAACTGTTCATCATATAGATCTGTTGCTTCATCTGTTAACTCTAAGGTATGGTCATGACTCAACATACATTTCTGCAATAATTAAGCAGTTTTTATGCCTCTCAACAAATTTTTTAAAAATGATTATCAATCTTCGTGCAATGTCAATCAACACAACGTGCAGTTTAGCAGACTTAGATTGAGGACGTCACTACATTGTATTAAGAATATTTATGATTTTGAAATAAATTTATGCAATTAAGAGGAATTTCTTAACAATACAATATGCTTTTATCAGGAATAGTTAGCAAATAAGCCTATTGTAAATGGTTTTGTGCTACAAAATTTTATGTAAATAGAGGATTATGCTATTATCAGGTATGCAATAAAGTGGAGTTCACTATATCCAGTTGGGGTTTTCAGACAATATTTTAACCTTTAAACTTCAAAATCCATCTAAACTCCATTTAAGAATAAAGGAAACAAAATTTGACATTGTTAAAACATCAATAATCATATTGTATACAATCTCATTAGTTAAACCTTCAAATTTTTCGCCAAGGCTCATAATTTGAATGTTTAAATTAAATATCTCAATTGTAGAAAATATTATTCCTTTGGCTTGCAATGTAAGATTGTCAATATATGTCTTATAATTCTAAAATGGTGTTGTAACATCAATAAATGCCAATAGTATCATAAAATTAATAAAATCATTACAGGCGTACAACATAAAAGAATTTGTAAGTTTTTATTTCAGATTTCCAGTAGTACCAGTGGTTATAACCCAGTAGGATGGTTACATAGCAAAAAATTTGGAAGGTTTGTGTCAGAAAAATAACTATACTCTATGTCAGGCTTTTGTGGAGTGTGATTTTCAAGCTATATTAAATTTTATGCACATTTTTGCCATTGTATTGTTTTTTTATTATCCCACAGTTAACGGTTCATGTTTTACACTATGCCATAACATTTAACATACTATTATCTGCCCATGAATTTCTCTATAGATATTTAACATTGAAGGTCGGACATCTTCGTTTTTGGCGGGAGCGCTTAAGTTTGACCTAGATAAAGTAATTTAAATAAATATTATTATATAAAAAGAAGAACTCTTAAATTTCCATTCAGGTGCTCCTCAAACGATTTTTGTATGTTATATAATCCTAGTTTAATTACTTCATTTTTATCCAGCGTTAACAATTGTACTCCTGGTCTGGCGCTAGCGAGTGCTAAAAACCTCATCCAGCAAACAAATTGCTGATTTTAAAATGTAAAATCCCCATAGAGAATTAAAATCTGGGTGCAGCTTAAAGTACATCGTGATTGCTAAAAAGTATTATGGCAAGTTTTTTGCACTTTTTTCAATCTACAAAATAAGCACTATTTTATTAGAATTTGGTGAATAGAAATGCTTTAGTATATTTACATTGTATATTTTTTGTATGTCATGAAAAGTGGTACAGTTTGTCTAGCTCCAAATCATCAGACACACATTTAATCAAACTTTATCAATTGTAGTCAGGGTGGTTAATTGTTGGAATCTATTCTGATAACATAACCCCCCTAACCCTATCCCCCCACAAAAAATGTATGAACCAATTCATTCTATATTATGTTGCAGATTTTAAGCTGAATATTAATTGTTATTTCAAACTGATTACACAATGTGGTAAAATTTTATTCAATTTATTCAACAGGTAAACTTTCTATGAAATTTTACCACTGCCTGAATTGTTGGCTAGATAGACTCTCAAAAGAGTAATTGTATGTGTATCATTTTCATACTTCCAGGAGGACTGGAAAAGATATAAAGGCAGGAAAGGATATCCGTAAACGGCCTGATGGATTTGAAGTTTTTGAAGATTACTGGTCGGAATCTGGTAAACTTAAGAAACATTGTACATATAAGGAAAACAATTATAATTATTTGCAAAAAGACAGATGAAGATATAAAATATACATTCAGAAATTTTGCTGTGTTTTTATTTATTATAACATTTAAAAATATTCTTATATATAGAGGTTTAACTTAGTTAATACATGTACTATTTTCATTGATGTCCTCACCAAAAACAAAAACACATATTATGGTGAACTCTTATCATAATAATAAGAGTTTGCATTTTCTTCTAACTGCCTCATCTGTATGATTTCTGGACTTTTATCCCCTAAATTGAATATTTTGAAATTATATCATTTTCCTTAAATTTGTTGTAAACATACCGGTACCAAAATTTTTAGTCTTGCTCCACTCAGCAACAATTTTTGATAATGCAATCCTGGATCCTCTTCTTCCTTTGCAGTTAAACCCCTTACAAGGTAAATGTTTATTTGTGTTGTGGTTATTCGCTCACTAAAGACCTTGAAAGACATTTATATCTGCTCCAGAAGTAATCCGTGTGGCTTTAGTTTCATGAAACATCTCAAATTTGATTGTCACTTTTTGAGTGAGGAAATCTGCAATTTTAAGATTTTTTATGAAAACAAATCCTGAGCTGTAAATTGCACAGACATGAGTCACTGATTTTCTGTGCTTTCAATTAAGCACTGTCTCATAATGCAATGGACCTGGAAGAATTGTAGGGAACACAGATTTTTTAGCCTAATTATTAAAATGTATTATTAACAAACTTATTTCTTAACACAAATAAAATCAAATTGTATATATCTATTTAGATGCTGATAGCTTAATGTTATCCAGACTGAATGATAAAAGTGGAACAGACAGTCTTTGTAATTCTGAGGTAAATTAAATAACATTTACCTGATCAAAAAACTGAAAAATTGCATTGACTCAAAACTTAGAAATTTAATTGTGTAACCCCAGTGATGATAGACTCTAGGCCCAAAAGAAATTATGTTGTGTTTCTGATCACCCTAAATTTTAGAGGGTAAATATTTTTTGGTTGTCAAATACAGAAAATGTGATCTTGAAAAGTCCGGAACCAATCGTATTTACAATAGCCCGAAGCTGGCCATTTGCAGACATATTTGCTGTTGAATTTGTAACATTTCTCCTTCAATATGTGCCTGATCCTTCTAAAACAAAAGAGTGGTGATCATGTTTCTGATGTAGCAGAACATTTTGGATAAACGGATTTTAATATTTTTTTTTGGAAACAACAATAAAAACTTGTGTCAGGGGTAAAAAACAGGGTCGGTTGGGTGACTGGAAACACAACAATTTTTTATGCCTTATTAAGTCCTACCATGGACAGGCCAATACCTCTTGTCCCAACAATGACTGACTTGATCAGTTCCTATCATGGAGAAAGGGCAGTACCACCTGTCTCAATGATGATAGTCTTGCTTTGGCTGTATTATTGTGACATTATAAAGAATATACATGTACACATGTTACATCTTTGAAATAATTATTGTTTCCTTAAATCAAATTTTGTGTATAAAAGTATAAATGTGTTAAAGCTGTAGTAGAATTAGTTGTAGTTTGCAGAAATCTGGTTCATTGCACAAGTTTTGGATACAAAAAATTGAATGTATTTAACATGTTTAATTTGATAATTTTGTAGGATGTACAGAATAGCCATGAATCAGAAACTAACAAGTAAGTCCAAATGATTAACTATATTCAAATAACAATACAAACATTAACATGATTAAGCAAATTATAAACATGATACACATGAGTGTGTTACCACAGTTGTAGTTATCATATGTTAGTGGTTTATTCTAGGAAAATTCTCTAGATAAAACAACTGAAAATGGGCAAAATGTATTTTTATAAGTTTGAAAATTAAATAATTTGTGTTTTCTTTATCTGAAAATTTAAGTTCTTTATTACATTAGGAATGAAGAAATCTACCTACATGTAGTTAATACATTCCATTTATCAGCTTATGCTCTAAGATAGGCTAGGCTGATATGGCTGGTCTAGATACTGTATAACCGATACTTTAATTGCATTGAGGGGTGCTGCCATCGTATCATGGTACGATTGCAAAGCATCTCAGTTAAGCTTTGTGAGTAAAAATTATCATTGACATATCCAGTGAAAATGCATAAATGGTTTTTTCCCAGCCAATATGGGAAAGACTTCTGCAGTTTGAGTACTTGTTTTTCATATTAACTTGCATTAATTGGCAAGCTGCCCCTTTTTCCAAAAGTCTGTATCCTTATCTGATTATCAAATCGGTCTAACACAAACTTTTTTTATTTTAGAGAGCCGACTACTTCAGAATCGGATGGTAAGATAAATATATCACATATTTATGTGGCTTTTGATCTTACAGTATTAAACAATCAACTTCAGATAAGCTTCCTAAGTCACTATCTTTTGTGCTGTTGACAATTATAGTGTAGATGATAGCATGCTCTTTACTCCCCTGAATTTTTCACTGCTAATGCTGGCCTATTTGCCTTGGCATGACTAGAGATGTTTTGGAAAGCATTTTCTTTTTCTCTCAGTTTTTCATTTAATTACCTATAGTAAAGATAGCTTTATTAAAATCAAAGAAAATTATTATCAACCACACTTGTTAGCTGAATTGTTTATTACTCCTCTTTTTATTGGTAGTATATATGTACATTTATCACTTTAGATCATTGTTGTGCTTGGTTATATTTTTTTATTTTTTTATTTAGTCTTAGTTTATTGTTTACTTTTATACTTGCAGACACATTACATAAATCAGATTGCAGTTCCAATAATGACCCCACTCAGCATTCTCAAGATTCCTCATTGTTATCTCAATTTTTACCTCAGCATTCTCAAGACGACACTTTAGGCTTAACAAAGACCCATAGTCCATCAAAACGATTGTCAAAAGGTCAAAGTTCATGTACATCTGTACTATCTGAAAGGAATCAGACTGTTGAATCTGTTGATTCTACAGAGTCGAGACATATTAAAGAAAAGCAAAGTCTGCTGGAAAAGACAGACATAAATTTGTCTTGTATTAACAAATCTCGGAAAAGTTTAAAAAGTGAGGATTCTCAAAATTTTATTGATGTTGAACATCTGTCAGTAGGTAATGTGTCTAATTCATCAAGATTATTGACTGCTCAAAATTTACCAGAAAAGCAAGCAAACAAGTCTAAAAGGGAAAGTAGGAAAAGTTTTTATGTCAACCGAACAGAAACTGATAATGAAGAATCTAGATCAGACTCTGAAGAAAAGGAACAGTCTCCAGGCAAAGAAAATCTTACTCCAGAGTCTTCAAAAAACCTAGATCATTCTCAAAAATCTGCTCACATTGGGACAATTCTTTCACAAAAATCTGTTAATCAGTCATCTGTAAATCTTGAAAATGACAATGAAAAATCAAAATCAGACTTGGAAGAAAATGTTGAAGAAGAAGAAAAATTTACAGGCAAAGAAAATGTCACACAAGAGTGTTCAAGAAACCTATATCATTGTCAAAAATCTACTCACAAGGAGGCCATACTTTCACAAAAATCTGTTAATCAGTCATCCGTCGATCTTGAAAATGTCAGTGAGAAATCATCAGATAAAGACGAAGAGTCTGAACAAGTGAAATCAGATGTAGAACATGATGTTCAGGAGGATTCTGTTGATAAGAAAGAGAGGAGACATAAATCTCAATCAGAAATTCAGGAAAATACATACAGTACAGAAGTAGATGTGGAAAGTCCGGCAAGTGATCAGGATTACGATGTCAGTGAACCAATGTCAGACAAAGAAAATAACACTGAAATGTCAGCTGAGAGTGGCAAATCTATTAGAAATAGTCAAGAGGAAGGAGATTCAGATATAGTTTATCAAGAACAATCTTCTGATAATGGTCAGATCAACAGATCTAGACTTTCGGTGAAGGGCAAAGCAGTGTATCAGGGTACTGAAGAGACCAACGGAATTCTGGTTGAGGAGTCTTTTAGGAATTTTACTAATGAGAAACATTTAGCAATTGATGTATCTAATTCAGATTCATCTAAATTGATGACTTCTCAAAGTATTCCAGTTAAACAGGCAAATAAGTCCAAAAGGGAAAGTAGAAAAAGTTCTCACATCAACCATACAGAAATTGAAGCTCTACAAGATATAGAAAATTCCACTGACATTGGACAGACCAATAGGTCTCATGTTTCTGTGAATAAAAGAGAAGTGTCTCTTGCTACCACAGAGGCAAGCAGCTGTCAGGCATCTATGAAGAAGCAGATTTCTACAAACAATATCCATAATAGATCTTCAGTGCATGAGTCAACATTTACTAGTGTCACTTCAATTGGAAGTAAGCAAAAAAATTTAGATGATAATGAACATAGCATTACCTCATGTGTTACAGAATCTGAAGAAACAAAAAATAATGTATCCGTTAATTTGAAAAGGAAAGGCAACAATGTGTTACAGGTTGATGACAAATTACAGAATAATAAAGTTGACAACAGTGCCGACACAGATTTGACAAAAAAGCCAAGCAGAAAGTCCAGTTTAGCAATCTTGGGAAGGAAATCATTCATGTTGCCTGATACATCTTTTGATTCACAAGATTCTGTAGTTGTGGTGGAAGACAATGAGGAAAAAGTAGTAAATAAATCTACCAGACAAAATATTACACGGAAATCTAAAAGTTTATCATCAGTTAACAATAATTCGGTTAATAAGAATTCCAAAAAATCAAAATCTGGCAGAAAATCTGAGGGCTCATCAAAGGTGAAAAACAGAAATGTGCCAGAAGAATCTGTTATTGCGTCAGAGCATGATGAATTAGACGTCAATGTGGAATCAGAAAACCAAAGTGTTCTGCCAGCAACTACTGATGAGACTGAGTTTGTGCCAACAGAACATAATAAATCAGAAATTTTCAACAAATCAGTTAATTCTTCGCTTGTAAAAGAGTCACAGTTAAATGTATCCCACAGATCAAGAAAATTTAGAGACAAATTTGATAAGCAAGCTACTGCAATTGTACATTCAGAAGAACCTACAGAGACAAAACATGAGGAAACTAAAATCAAAGAACCAAGAAACACTAGACGTTCAAAAAGGGGAAAGAAACAGAATAAAAGGCTCAATACTGAGAAGAAATATTCACTTAGATCTAAAAATAAAATTGTGGAAGATGATGTTTCAAATAAAAACAATCCAGAAAATGATAATGAAAACAAACCAGACAATGATTATGATATCAAAACATACAATGATAATGAAAACGAACCAATACCAGATGAAATCAAACCAGGAGAAAGTGATAAAAATGAGCCAGAAGATGATGTAATTCCTACATCAGCTGATAATCATTCTTATGATGATCACTCCGTCCACATGACATCTAAAGAAGTTCAACTAGAAAAGGGGTATGTATTAACATATTCTGGGGCTATACATTTTATAATTGTGATGAGTTCAATATTAAATTTTAAATGTTTTTTGTGTATTTTTAAACATGTACACATGTATTTCATGTATTTAGTGTTTACAATGCTACATGGAGACTCTTGTATAAATGATTTTCTGCAGTTCTGTATTTCTTCTTTGATCTTCTTGTGTACAGGCACAGTTGCAGCTATGAAAATATTAGGCAAGTGGTCATGTAATGACTATGATGTTACCAATGTGGTCTGTATCACATTCCACAGTGAACATAATAATATTCTGAATTGACAGTAATTATTTCCAGAAATTCTAAAGGGAATTCATAACCGCATTCATTATCAAATAGTCATGATAGTGATCAGTTATCTCTCAGGTTTTGTATTGGGTATTGTCAGCAGTTCTTCTACATTCTTAAACAATAATGTAATTTAGATTGAAGTGCTATGGAGTAAATGTCAAGGACACAACATCACATCTCAAGAATAATGTTCATTTTAAAATATTCATTACTGTTATTTTCCTTTGTAAGTAGAATTTACATGCTATAAAAATTTACCAGCATTCATGTGTTCAGGAAATTTAGAATTTTAATTTCAGGGAAAGACAGCAGAAAGAAAGATCATCAGTCTCGACAGGTAAACTGTTATATAGCTTACATTGTTAGCAATTGATTATGGTATTTTTACAATCCAGATGGCTTAACCTTTTAGTTTTAGCCATGATAAGAAGATGAAAGGTTTTTAACTTTCAGTCTAATAATGTTATATTCAAACTAATACAATTGGTGGTGTACTGCATTCAACTTGTCTGTTTAATTGTTCAACATGGAACTCTGCTTCTGTGCACAGTTTTGGTACAAAGCTTGATAATAAGGGATGAGACACGAGTGTAGACATGTTGTATAACAGCTTCCTTTTCACTGATGCTTTGAAGTTTAGATATAACACTAATGAACATATGACAAGTTTCTTTGCCATTATTGAAAGGTATGGTTTGATACTTGATCTAAAGCTTGATAATGTTGAGTGGTATCATTTAGATTATTATTTGATTTTTTTATGACCACTTCCTTTTTTGCCAATTCTTTGAAATTACAATACATTATGAACACGAAATGTTTTTTATGCCCCTGTCTCATCTGTTTGTTTGTCCATCAATTTTTCGTCAAAGATTTCTCGGCTTGTATGTTTGATTGATTTGATATTTGGTCTGAAGCATAATCAAGGTGAGTTGTACTACATCTCCCCTTTTTCAAATCTGTCCTATGTCTACTTCCTGTTTGCGGGAGCGGGGGCATTCATGTCCCATGGACACATTTTCTCTATGTGTTCCTCAATTAAAAGAGTGATTTGATATTTAATCTGAAGCTCCATAATGTAGAATTGTGTTGTGGAAGCAATTTCATGTTTTATAGATAAAAACTATCTTTGTGCCAATAATTTGAAATTACAATACCCTATATGTCTAAACATGAAGTTTTTTTTACAGTTTTCTTATTGAAAGGGATTATTTTGATTTTGGTCTATAGTTTATCTAGATACCATATGTTATTAATGTATACAGTTTTGAATAATTTGATTTGTGGAACAGAGATCAAATAATCCTTATACTTTTAAACGTTGACTGAAATTCTGAAAATAGCAGATATCAAAACTGTCATTTGCACATCACTAAAAATAGAAAAGTATAAACCAATATCTAATGTTTAGCATGTCAGTGATTATGGTTGACTGAAAACAGAGCAAAAAGTCTATTGCATGTTCCAAAATATATAAATTGCAAGTTGCATGTTACTACATATAGAAATGTGAAAAACCTATATGTTATTATCCTCAGCATATCAGCCATTCAGTTGTGAATACTTATTAATGTATCTACTATAAAAGACACGATATAAAAAAAAATTGTTTTTGATTCGATATTCATAGAATTTGTTAAAACTGAAAATAAATGCAAATTTTCAGACTATGATATATTTTTATTTTCATTTTAATAATTTGAATTTTCATTGGATTTCTTGCAAGCTTTAAGACCACGGTGAATTGACCGATAATTTATTGCTCAGTGCTGCATTGTTTCTGTCACATTACTGTGTTGAGCACATTAGCATGATTAGTTTATCCATCATGTTACTGTTTCCACAATTACCAAAGTTTTCATTTATACAACTTTCACTTGTCAATGTGCTGCAGTTGTACAATGTTAACTTGCAAAGTACCTCAGTTATAAGTACATAAAAGATTGAATTCTAACATTAATCTTTATTTATAGAAACAGATATATCATCTGATGAGAAAGAGGTTCAAGAAACAAAGACTATTAATCCCACAGAAATAAATCCGGACAAACAACATGAACTAGCAGAGGAAACACATGGTTCTGTAACCATGGTAACCAAAGTTTTACCACAGGCTGGTGTAAATACAGGACTATCACAGTTGTCCCAGGGAACCAGTATTGTTATTGGAGGAAATGTGACGGGTTCCCTGACTAAAGTAGAGTCCAACTTGGTAGGAGCCACACCTAGTTTCAGAACAAGAAAAAGGTAAAACGTTGTTGTAGTTAAATGATTGATAAAAATGACATTCACAGAGTCCTGTTTGGTGTCGCCACTGCACTATTTGGTATTTCTGCTTTTCTGATGTCAGATTTTCTGGGAAAATCTATCAGTTTAGGCATGTTTGCTAATTGTTCATTGTGTGTGAAATTGACCTGAAAAGCAACGTCACAGAACAAAAACTGTACAATGCAGTGGACAAGAAATAGGTGGAAGTCTTTCATTCAAACAGGTATGAGCTAAATAATGAACTGCTCTTAGACCTTTATGTAGTTTGCAGTATCTGACATCTTTAAAAGGAACCATTTAGCAGTAATTTTTAAAAATTAAATAAATGCAATTGGACATTATGCTATTCTTAATCCAAGAATATGGGTAAAATCTGAAAAAAATAACTAAAAAAATAATTAAATTTAAGAAGTTGAAAAAAAACATACATTGAAACTAGGCTTAAGCAATTATGAACGATATATCATTTTATCTCCGGCTTAGTAAAATCTCGTATTTCGATCGGCTGATGTCACGTATATAAAAAAAAATATATACCCAGGTGTTGCTAAGTTTTACCCCAGGGAACGTCACACGCTAAATTACGTAAATCAAATAAATAAATCAACTCTCTGGAATTGACTTAAATGACTTGTTCAGTAACTTTGACTCTATGCCACAAATGCCAATATTTCACGGTTGCTATATCAAATCCATTAATACATGTATTAACATTAACAACAAATGAATCCATTCCTGTTTAACGTTCCCGCTCACTATAGAATGACTATTGTCTCCACTTTGATTCACTGTGATTTTAAATAGAAACTGAATTCTGTAAAAGCACTTGTATTTCTGTTATTAAATAATATCATTTACTTCTTATTTATTTCTATATATCACTGTAATATCCAACTGTTTGATGAAAATGTCTTGATGACCGATATATTCATGAATGAAATTTCTGACCTATTTATGTAAATTACCCACGTCACTGTCACATTACGCATGATGTTGCATCACGTGACGTTTACTGGCAAAACAAAGTAGGCTTGGTTTATCTTAGTATTCATCATAAACATCATATATTTAGGTAGCTGTAGGGTTCTACCAAAGGAAGTACCCTACACTTTGCAAAAGAATATCTGATTTCCAAATTTCAACTTTATTTTGCTTAACAGTAATAAAAATGTTACTTTTACGTTACACATTTCTTTTGGCTTGTCCCTTAAAAAGACGATTCAGACGAAGACCAGGTAATAAAATCGTTATCTACCGGTACTTTAATATCGGTAGATATGGAGATTTTAACACCCTTCTGCACCCTGATCAGCCTTTGGCTTCGCCTCAGGATGTACTTGGGCACTTCAGGGTGTTTAAATCTCCATATCTACAAATTTAAATGAGATAACTGATAATAACTTTTAAAACTGTCAAGTGATGTATTTTTAATCATTGTAAACCAACTGCTCAAGCTGCCAAAAACAAGTTATTAATCCGTGTTTTCCACCTTAGTCAAGGAAAGTGAAACTTTGCCAGAATAAGAGAGTAGCATGTATTACTTGTTTTCAGATTGTCATATTCTATAGCTGCTTTAGATTCCAGTCAAATAGACAACAAGAAGAGAAGACAAAGTGCTCCACCACAATCAAGGTAATTCTCATCTGTAGATATTATTTGGACAATGTTGTGTACAAAGTCATGGTCTTGGCCTGACCTAACTTTTTAACTTATTAATATTGGGACAATGTTGTGTACAAAGTCATTGTCTTGGCCAGAGTGTTATGTTATGACCTAACCTTTGAACTGTATGTATTTTGGACAATGTTGGGTAGCAAGTCGTTGTCTTGGCCAGAGTGTTATGTAATGACCTAACTTTTGAACTGTATGTATATTGGACAGTGTTGTGTTGTTGCAAGTTGTTGTCTTGGTCAGAGTGTTATGTAATCATCCTCAGACCTAACTTTTAACTCTATGTATATTGGACAATATTGTGTAGCAAGTCATTGATTGGCCATGTATATTGGACATTGTTGTGTTGTTGCAAGTTGTTGTCTTGCCCAGAGTGTTATGTAATCATCCTCAGACCTAACTTTTAACTCTATGTATATTGGACAATATTAAGTAGCAAGTCATTGATTGGCCAGAGTGTTATGTAATGACCTAACTTTTGAACTGTATGTATATTGGACATTATTATACCTTACATACGAAAGAATGTATTCAATTGGATAAAGGATAGTCACATGACACAAAAAAAATCAGAATATTTTTTCATTTGATTGCCATCAACAGTGAATAACCCCTACAATTACACAGCTTCATTTAATACCCTATTATTACCTGTTGAATAACACGCGAAAATCATGACGTCCAGTTAATAACTGCTACAATTATACAGCTCCATTTAATAACCCTATTTTTACCCAGTGAATAACACTAAAAAATAACAACGTCCAGTTAATAATCCCCATGTGAACAATTTAAATATTACACGATAGATGTCAAATGTTTGTTCGGTATAATAACACAGTTACAGCTCTCTGCATCAATGAATATCCAAAATTGTCAACCCCAAAAGGGTTATTTCCATCAGGCTAAAGGCCTCGGAAAATAACTCTTATGGGGTTGACAATTTTGGATATTCACCTGTTCAGAGGGGTGTAATTGTATAATGTTGTGTAGCAATTGTTGTCTCGGCCAGAGTGTTATGTAATGACCTAATTTTTTTAACTGTATGTATATTGGAGAATGTTGTGTAGCAAGTCATTGTCTTGGCCAGAGTGTTATGTAATGACACAACTTTTGAACTGTATGACACTTATAATAGAATTCATACACATGAATTACACAATCAAGTCTTCAAATTTGTCAGTATATATGGTAGCAATGAAAAGGTTGAACAGAACAGTTCTTAACAAAAAAATCAAACTACAGTATTATGCCTTGCAGTTTTATTAAAGTTGTGTATACCTTAATATTGTTTAATCTTTTGTCTGCTGTACAGATTCTACAGTCTCTTTGAACTGATACTTGGGAGTTTTCTTCTAACAATACTAGTTTTCACATTTAACTTAGAATTTCCTACTTATATAAAAAATAAGAATATGGAATAAATGCTGGAAATTCATCAACCCATTCCTCATTGAGATTTTTTTACAAATTTATTAAAATTCTTTTACCTACCAAGAGATTTTCTGGATTAACCTTCATCAAGTATGCTAGGGACAATGCCAAAAGTAAATCTTGTATGCTACAGCTTCATTTAAAACATGTTTGTCACAGTGTTAATTCAAATAAGTTTGATATTCAATTTCAAATAGACTTCTATCTTCCCAACACATATTCCATTCACCGACACAATAGAAAATACAATTAATAACCGTAAGGAAACACTCAGCTGCCCACACACATCTGATAGTGTGGTGAATAGACTACCCTTAGGATGTTGCAAGTTTTAAATGTTAAAACAGTCTAGTTAACTAAGATGTTTTACCTTTAGAAACATTTCATTATGTTAGGTTTCTAAATTGACATTTAATGATCTTATTCTGTTTCTCCATTGCTCTGTTTCAGTCGGGAAAATTCCATTGTAGAAGAAGAGCCGTTAAAACCCCACAAGAAGACATTTGTATTTGATGAAAATTCTGATTCTGATGCTAGCACAAACTTTTTGTTCCTCACTCAGAATGTGGTAAATAAAACTAACATTCCAAACATAGATGATGAACTGGAAGTAGTAGATGACCTTGATAATAATGAAGGTCATGGGAAAGATAAAGGAAAGAACACAAAAAAGTCTAAAACTAAGTCACATAAGGATGTTGACAAAAAGCAAACTCATAAAACTGAAAGAAAGAATAAAAAAAGTTCAAGAAAAGGAACAAAAGCTAAAAATAAAACCGATTCTCCCAGTTCTATGCAGGAAACTGATGATGGTGTAGATGATTTAAATGAAAAAGGTAGTGATTCTGCAACAAATATTAGCAAAAATGGGATTATACAGAAAGAGGTAACAGAACATATTAATGAAGTTGGTAGGGACATATCTGCTGGTTCAGAAGAAATAGGTATCAATGCAAAACAGTCAAAAACAGTTGGAAATGATGAATTACAAAAACATCAGTCGAGTGGAAGAGAAGCAAGTCGTCGAAAAACTATGAATGATGTCAAACCAAAAGATCAGAAAATTTTGAAAAACAATCGAAAATCTGCACCTCACATTGACCTGGAAGAAAAACCGAGTCAAGGGATAGAGATTCAGCTAGAGAAGACATTAAATAAAAAAAAAGAGGACAAAAGAAAAAAGAAGAAATCTTTTGTGTTTGACTCAGCAGAAAGTAGTGTAATTGATGAACAAGAATCACATGTTGACATAAATGATGAGGTAGGTCCAGGTGCTGAAATAAACTTAAATAATGATGAACCTGATGGAACCAGTTATGTGGGAGGTGCTGAAGCTGTTTTATCTAACCAGGAATCAGTTTTAGAGGAAGAACCGATGGAAGTTTTCAGCAAAGATCAAGAGGAAATTGAAGGTATATTCATGACCAAAGTTATATGTCAAAAACATTTTATTATTATCCCCGCACTTTCGAATGAAAGTTCGGGGATATTGTCGTTACCCCCGTCTGTCCGTCCGTCCGTCTGTCCGTCTGTCCGTCCGTCCGTCCGTCACACTTTCTTGTGACGTGAACTCCTCCTACATTTTTGAAGGCAGGCTTTTAATTTTATTATAGAAT
>JARWCS010052619.1:0-16071 GCA_034783895.1 Geukensia demissa | reverse complement strand
TTCAAAGTATTTGAATGGACTGTTAAGTAATTTGACATATGATTACCTGACATAAATCACAAAGAATAGATGTATAATAGAACACCAATAAGTAACAATAAAGTTATGTATTTGTACAAATATAAAGCTAAATAAAAATATTGTAATTTGGTAACTAATGACATTATCAGTTTTACATATTTACTAAGGATAAAGACCTAGTTCAACATTTTAGGCAATAATCATTGGCAGACCAGGCAAATTTAATTGCCTCATTCACTATTGATACTCTAAAACATCCGGCATTTGAGAAAAATTCATATCGTAAGGCAAGCTGTAAAAGGTCCAATAATAAAATGATATTCAAATGTAACGATAATCCGTTAGTTAAATTTACAATGCGAATACATTAAGTCATTTTTATGCTATATGTATAGTTAAAGGAGTAACCTCTCATCAGTAGAAGTAAAACCTTAACAAGTCCGAGATTCAAAGTATTCAAAAGAACTCAAATCCAAACAAATCGAAAAAAGGAAGCCAAATATGATGGTAGGCACAACTACTAAGTGCAACCTTTTTCGAAGCCTCCCCTTATTTACATTGTTGTAGGATTTAAACAAACATCTGTGGAACATTGTTTGATGAATAATAGTTATGGGTTGTTGCAAAAGAGTGATTAACAGCAAAATTCGATAGATATACTTTCTTATTATACGGCATCAAAATAAAATCATTATCATTATTTAAATTGTTTGTAGGGGTTAACACTGAAATATACTCACGGAAAAAAGAAACTGCGCATTAATTAAAAATATATACTAAATATTTATTTGTAGCAATAATTACACTAATATCATCAGAGATTATTTTTTGTCTTTAAACAAATCTGCATGACTTTGTTTAAAAAATGTCAATGTGCGATCATTTTAAAGACAGTGATGATGAAAACACAAGCGTTATTAACGGGTATGTCCTCCATTTGCATCGATGCATGCAACACAACGTCGCCTCATTGATGACACCAGATTACGAACAAAAGCTGGTGGAATGTTATTCCAGATGTTGACAAGTGCTAGACCGAGTTCCACCAATGTAACGGGCGGATTCGGAAGTAGTCGAAGTCTACGATCCATTTCATCCCACAAATGTTCAATTGGGAATAGATCTGGAAAAACGGCGGGGCAATCCAACAAATTGACATTTTGCTGTTGCAAGAAATTCTCAACAACTCAGGCGACATGGGGTCCGGCGATATCTTGCTGTAACGATACGTTGTTGCCATGATTCTGGAGGAATGGAATCACATGCGGCTGGAGGATCTCATCACGGTATTCGGCGGCTGTGGTGAGTTGTAACGCTGTCCTTCCAATTGCTGTGATGCTTACCCACACGATGACGCTACCTCCGCCAAATACGCGACGTTCGATCACGCAAGGATCTGAGAATCTCTCCCCAGGGCGACAAAAGCTCAAAGTCGGCCGTTATGACTGACCAAGTGGAATCGGCGGGACACGTCAGTAAGAGAATGGTGTTCCAGTCTTGTAATCGAAACCGTAAATGACGTCTGGCCCATGCAAGTCTAGCAATACGATGTCGTGGCTGTAAAACTGGGCGAATTGCAGGATGTCTTGGAAGGATGTGGTGTTCACGCAGACGATTTCGGACAGTTCTTGAACTGATTAGTCGAAGTCCCGGGATAGTCCTAGCAGTCAAACTGGCGGTCTGGAATGGATGGGTCAATCGGATATTGGTGTCCTGACGTTACGTCATAACCCTCGGACGTCCTGTTCGTGGATAGTCGGAAACGTTGTTTTGCTGGTTGTAGAGTCTCCATAATGACAGTATTGTGTTTCTGTGACAGCCAAAATGTTGGGCAACGTCTGCTTGGCTTCTGCCAGATTGCAGCATTCCAATTGCACGATTGCGTTCATCTTGGGAGAGCCTTGGCATCAGGAAAATGGATAATGTATCGGAATAAAGACAATTTTCTGTGTATTTCAGGTGCAAACATACGTTCTGAAGGAAAATGAATCGCCAAATGCATAAAGACGTGAACTGGAGTCAGAAAAGATGGAAATATGCAATACCCCGATGACACTTGAAAAAATTGTGCAAAACTTATTGAAGCGATTTGAATAGGTAAACACAATTTAAATGCAACAATCAAAGATACATTTCAATGAAATAATTGTAGAATAAAAATTTTATCAAATTTTATTGGATGCACAGTTTCTTATAGTATTCTCAAGCATTTTGTGAAAAAACCTAGAAAATGAACAGTATTTTCAAATAAAGAATATACATTTACAAAGACATAACATCGATACAATTCGATTGACATTAGTAAAACATTGATCCATTAGGTACATACCTTTGTATTTTTTTCTGTAGGACTACATCCTGCACGGATTAATTCTTGTACTACAAGTAAATGTCCTCCACCAGCAGCAGAGTGAAGAGGTGTATCACCCTACAACAACAATGATAGAAACTGAATAATAGATTTCTCTGGAATAAATCATCATCTCTACGCTTACGACAAACTCGTCGGATTTAAATGTTGTTTGCGAAAGAATCATTATTCATCGAAGGTTTTCTGTTACATTTAACAAGATGACGGAAGGCAGAACATGTTTCCAATAACATCAATTGGTTCGAAGTAATGTGTAGTGTTCGTACAACAAAATTTTTATATTAAGATTAAAGTATAGTGTAATAGTTCCTTTACGTATCCCTTAATAATTTTATCCGTTTTATAATTTCAAAATTGTATTATGATAGTTATTTAAATTGCATAATTAATGACATAATTTTAGATTCATCCATTGATCCTGCAACCCCATAAAGAATGTGTTTGTTTCGTCTTCAGTCATGTAACAACTGGTGTTTCTCTGGGTTTGAAAATTATAGCAATTTCAAAACATAAAACCACAATTAAGGATGAAAGTGAATATATTAATATGTTTATAGATTATGTACAAGGCGGTTTTTTTGTAGTTCGACATTTATAGCAATTACCGATCATACAACTACAATCTAAGGTGGAATCAAAGAAATTTCGTTGTTTTCAAATTCATACTTATTAAATAATATTACACTGTAAAGGCATTGGAATGTAAATCTGAAATTGCGATTTTCAACAATTTGTAAGAACTTATATTCAAAGAAATTTCAAATTTGCGCAGATTAATTCTCGCAATTTTAATGAGCTTTTACTGTTAATCCGATAGCCTTGATAGTATTTGAATGGACTGTTAAGTAATTTGGCATATTATAATCTGAAATAAATAGCAAATGTGAAAGAAAATACCAATGTGAAACATTCCTATCTACATGCATTATGACAATGGAAACAAAATTGTTAACTAGCGGAGATTATCGAAATACTTTGAAATAAGGAACTATTGAGATGTGGTATGATTGGTTAGGAAACAGCCACTCAAAATGTAATAATAAAAGTTTTCTAATTGTACAAAGTTAAAGCTAAATAAATATGTTTTAATTACTCAACTAATGCCAAAATCAGTTTTACGTATTTACAAAGGATAAAGGGCTATTTCAACATACTTATTTCGAGACCAAATAAATCTAATTGGCTTATTTGTAAAAAGGGTTGCACTATGGATACTCTAAGACATTTGAGAAAAATCCATATCGTTAGGCAAGCTGTAAAAGGATCAATAACAAAATGATATTCAAATGTAACGATATTCGATTAGTATATTTACAATGTAAACCATTAGAACAGCGACATCCACTGAATTACAAGTTTGGGTGTTAGGACAGGCTTGTGAATATGTAACGAAGTTCAACACTTGTGTGAGCTCTAAATTCTCCCCGTACCTGGAAGAGTGGATTAACAAAACAATGCAAAAATAAACCTTGCAAATTTACTCTGTTAGATTGAAATCGGATTGTTTATGCAAAGTGTGGATAGCTGTCTCATCGACAATCATGCCACATCTCCTATTGTTATATGATTTGCCGACCTAGAAAAGGTATTCGGGTTCTGACAGCTAGGGTAAAGTACAATTAAGAAAGCCCTTTAACATAGGCCATGTTCACACTCGGTGTAGTGTTGATGTACTCGGAACGTAAAGAAAATAAGTTCGCGTTACCATTAGTAAAATTACGTGTTAACATGTTGCGTCAAACCTGTTCTCTTTACCTTGAATCGGTTGTAAATGTAGTCCTTTTGTTGGTACAATAAACATTGGGTTCTTCATTTCAAGAATAGTTCAGAAGTTTAAAAAGTAAATAAATTACTTTCCCGAATAATAATCAATAAGAAAGTATTTGGTTCGTTGTATGTTGTTTTTTCTCCAAATAACAGCTATCAAAAACATATTAATTGTACTTTCTGGTCAAATGAAAAAGCTCTAAGAAATGTTATACTAAAAATACTGTACAAGAGTATTACAGAACTTCGTTCGTATAATTTTACCACTAAACGAACGAACGAAAAACAAAATACGAACGATCCTATCATGCGTGGGAAAACGACCGAACGAACGCTCCAATCGTTCGTGGGAAAACAAACGAACGAACGCTCTTATCTTGGGAGGGAAAACGAACGAAATAACGCCAACATTGTACGTGAGAAAACGATCGAACGGCATTTATTTCATTCTTTTTTGGTTTTGGTTTCGAAAATAATTAAAAATCTTAAAACATCTAAATGGTATTGTGTTCTGCTGGTTTGTTCAGACGGAATAATACAGATTGGAAAAAAATACATAGGGTTTACGACTGTATTTATTTTATTATTAGCGTTATTTGTTCGTTTCAGCGGGATTTTGTATGAATTAGTACAAAGGATATTGGAATGTAATAAAATTTGTACAGTTTTTTATTAATGCATGTCATATTTATTTTTTTCCTCAATTTCATTTGCCAAATTTGAAATATAAAGCCGAATGAATTTTTACCACAAATTAAAAATTTTTTGAAAAATTGTGTTCTCAAAAAGCAAAATAATTTTACTGTACATTGTATATTTATCTGTTAGGTCCACAAACATAAATTAATAACATGAATTTTTACCACAAATTTGTATAATTATGAAAACACTCTGTTGTCGTGAAGCAAAAAAAAAATAATCTGATTTTGCATTGTGTATTTATTTGTTAGGGACAGGAGTATGAATTTTAAATGAAAAATAGCATAAATTGTTTAGTCGCATGAATTTATAGCACAAATTTGGAATATTTTTTTCAACCTTGTTGCGAAAACAAAATAATCTGTATTCTGCATTGCGCATTCATCTCTTAAGGTCAGAATAATAAATTTTGGAATGAAAAATAGCATTACGTATGTAATAACCTGAATTATTACAACAGAATTGTAAAATTTTGGAAAATTGTGCTGTTGCGAACTAAAAATAATCTGATTGTAATCTATTAGGGCCAGGTGCAAGAATTTTAACTAATAAATAACATAAATTTTTAGTCGCATGAATTTATAACGCAAAGGACATGGTACGATAAGGCCCGTTTTTGGCCCCTTATTTCAGAAAAAAATAATCTATGGTGAACATACAAACTTAAGGAAGAAAATGATGACCAAACATCTCAATTTTATCATATGCTTAGTATTTTAATCTGAGTTTAACCTTAGTCCATTTTTTATGACGTCAAAACATCAAAGAAACGGAAAATCAGGGAAACAAATGCGATTTTCGTCACCAACTTCTTCTTTTTTTAATGCCTCCGCCAACGTGACCAATAGAAAGCAAAATTGATTTAAACACTTTTCATAACGCGAAATCATATTCAACAATCAGTAGCGTGGGTCACGTTGGCGGAGACCCTAAAAATTGAAAAAAAACGTTGCTGAAAAATTGACTTTTTTAATATCACAATTATGTCGGAACGTTAACGGTGACGGCACTCTTCAGAAGCGATGTCAGCATGTACGTCTGATTGTTAAGTGGCTAAAATATTAATTGGTGAAGAATTTTCGCCGCCTGGATAGAACAGAGTTTATAGAATCCATGTTCCTTTTTTTCTTAGTTTTAAGCATGTTATATTCAAACACGGCATAGAAATTGGGTCAAAGGATATTTTTATTGGGAATTATGTTTTTGGAAAAATCACCGTCTTTTGTTTCATCTTGCCATATCTTATTATTTACGGAAAAGATCCTGATGTATTATTCAGTTTCTTTTAACATTTTGTGGACGTTATTTCATCCGATAGAACCTCTTATTCTTTTTTTTATTTTAGCCCGAAAGGCTCTGTTTTGCAGACGACAAAAGTGCGGCCGGAATCATAAATGCAAGTTATTCGTCTCGTCCTGTTGCGGGTGTAATGTGTTCTAGAGTTCCAGAATCGATAAATTATTTGCTACAATTGGCTGGTGTCTGAATAGGCGCATATGATATTGTATAAAATGTTAAAATATTTTGCTGCAAAAGTATAAATAGAATTTAACAATTCTATTTAATTTTAACATTATTATCGTCCGAATACACTAAAGTTCGATAAGTGTTATGCATTAACATGATCAGTGAGTTTTTAAAATGAAGTCTGCCATTTAATGAAGCATGTGCATTTTCCGGAAATCTTCAAACTAGTTGATTAATTGATTAATTGATTGTTGCTTAACGTTCAGTGGCAATTTCATGCATATTCAGGACAAAAACAAGTTAACAAACAGTAAATCAATATGTAGACTGTGAACAAGGCATTGGTCAGGAGGGACTTTTATGTTGCCACTGGAAAAAATGCGGGTTAGATAGTGCGGGAATTTAGCCTTGTAACTGGCCGCCTACTTCACGGATTGTATATTTATACATCTCCCAATTCAGGGACGCCCCTTTTAGAGGACTAGTGCCTACCGAACTGAGATATGTAGTGCCTATTCTTTTCCAGGCACAACCTTTGCGTAGGAGACTTCGCGTATTTATACATCCCGCTCGAACTAACGGACGAACTTCTTTAGCAGGGGTTCTATCTGCAGGCGGAGAAACCGAACGGCCTTTTTCTATACCCCGGTCGTCCTCGGGGATAATCTTCAAACTGTATAATGCATATAATACATGTATTGCTCTGCACAAAATGACATTGGAAAATTTTCAGGTCCATGTGATATCTGACCCGAATAAAAAAATGTCGTCAGCATATAATTAGATATAATCATTATTGACAAAATATACTCAAGGTTGCTATGCAGATTCTTTTCTGGTCACCAGGGAAACCAATGTTTCTTGGTTTAGTTTTGGATAATGGAATATTATCCCTAAGATAGTGATATCATAAAACTACATCACAAGTTTATTCAATTTCATAAAATGTAGAAATATATCACGAAAATTGTTTGTTACTATGATTATTAAGTGTTGCTATGACATTTTGGGGTAACCAAGGAACCTCCTATTACTATAAAAAGTTTATAAAAAATAAATATAAGATTATACTATTAACCTTTGTGAAAAAAACATCGTTTATAAACATTCAATGAAAATATATAGGCAACATGAAAGAAATGATGGTTGGTTTTCGTTGCCATGAAAATGACTGGTTATTATGCGAAATAACCTGGTTTTCTCGGGAAAAATTAATTCTCTGTTTTAAATGTTCTTTACAAAATCCTCCCCCGAGGGCAGAATGGGTATAGAAATAGGTCGTTCGATTTTTCCGCCTGCGGATAGAACTCCTGCTAAAGGGGCTTCCGTCGGTTCAAGCGTGACGTATAAATACTCGAACTCCGCTTCTCGAAGGTTGTTCCGGGAAAGAATAGGCACCAGGTATCTCCGTCCTGGAGGTATTAGTCCTCTAAAAGGGGCGTCACTGATTGTGAGGATGTATATATTCACAATCCGTCAAGAAGGAGACGTTAAAGACGCCCCGTGTTTAGGAAATGCCACGTCATTAGCACGTTAAAGACCCCTTGTAACAGATCATTCTGAGTGGTCAGTATCGGCCAGTTACAAGGCTAAAATTTATGCCCCTATCCAACCCGCAATTTTTCCAGTGGCAGTCTGAAAAGCCCCCCCCCCTTACCGGTGCCTTTCTCACAGTCAACATATTGATTTTTTTTGTTTAACTTGTTTTCGTTCTGAATATGCTTGAAATTTTTGCCACTGGACGTTAAACAACAATCAATCAGTCAATCAATATTTACAAAATCCAGTTATTACTTGAGAAAGTTGCAATATATTCTGATAACAGGACGTAATCCAATGATATCAGTTAATATCTGAGATAAAGAAGGGTTTTTCCAAGTATTCTAGCATATTCAAAATCCGTTGCTATGCAACCAAAAATTATCAGAAGGAAGAAAAATTTTCCATTTTGGAGGTCTGCTATACCTTACCTATTTATCTGGAAAATATAAAGCTATTTCAAGAAGGGCCAAAATCGAGACTTATTGTACCTTGTCCTTTGGAAAGTTTTGAAAAATATGTTTATAAGGTGATTGTACATTGCATCTTTATCTCTCAGAAGCATACATATGAGATGAAAAATAGCGTAAATTGTTCAGTCACATGAATTTAACCACAAATTTGAAACATTTAGCAAAAAAATATCTGGTTGCGAAAAAAAAATCTGGATTATAAATTTCCCATTCATCTCTTTAAGATTAGAATTAAATTTTTGCCTGAAAAAACATTAAACATTTGATATAAAATTATACCACAAATTTGTAAAATTTTAATAAACTGTCGCAAACTAAAAATAATCTGATTGTACGTTGCGAATTTATCTATTAGGGCCAGGAGCATGAATTTTAAATGAAAAATAGCATAAATTTTCTAGTTGCGTGAAAAACACAAATTTGCAAAGTTTTGAAAAAATAGTGATGTCGCGAAAAAAAAATCTAATTGCACATTGATCTTCATCTCTCAGTGTCAGATGCATAGATTTTAAATGAAAAATATCATAAATTGTTTAGTCGCATGAATTTCTACCACAAATTTGTAGAATTTAGAGACAATGTCTTCTCGCGAACTAAAAATTAATCTGATTGTTTATTTCATATGCTTCTCCTAGGGTTAAAAGTATAAATTTTATTGAAAAAATAGCATGAATTGTTTAGTTACATGAATTTATACCAAACATTTTCGTAAATCTGAACAAATATTTGCTTGCAAACACAAAATTATATGGATTTTACACTGCACATTCTTCTCTTATTAAAGTTAGAAGTAAAACTTCAGAATGATAAATTGCATAAACAATTTACTTGCATGAATTAATACCGAGAAATTGTGAAAAAAATGGAACAAATTTCTGGTATTTATTTATATAAAAAGTATAATTCGAAAATACGATATGAGCAAAATAGCAAATTTTGTGGCTTATTCAATCATTTCTAATTAGTGCGTTCAACACTATTAAGTTTTCTACTGTCAAAACTTTAACAACTATGTGCTCTAAATTAGTGCGAAAAATAACATAAGGGTATATCAAATGCTCATAAAAGATCTAATTTTAAACACTTATACTTCAATAAGATATTGAAATATATGTCCATACGTTTTAATCCCTCTTTCGTCCGTTCATTTTCCCCAAGCACGATAAGGGCGTTCGTTCGTTCGTTTTCCAACGCACGCTAAAAGCGTTCGTTCGTTTACCCCCCAAAAATTAATAAAAAACGAATGGACGATCCTATTGTACATGGAAAAAGTAACGGACGAATCAATCGTTCGTTTGTAAACGAACGAATGATCGCTCTGAGCGTATATGGGAAAACGAACAAAAGACCAATCAACGAAAAACGAACGCACGATACGTTAAGTATTGGTTGCACAAAACATTAGAAGCAACCTTTTCACAGTTTAAGATCTATCAGGTAAAATGTTTAGTTAGAATAATAATGTGACCGTTTCGTGCGCTCATTTCCATTTGAACAACATACCTCCAAATTTGTTTTTTTTCGCAGAAAATTTTCTATTCTTGTTGAAATAGTAAAATGCCCCCTGCTATTTTGTCGTAATCATAACAATATATAAGTAAAAGATATGAACTATTAACAGACGTTTATTAAACAGCATTTTCAAAACAAAGAGATAACCAGTTATGTTAAACCTAAACCAATAGTGAATTACGCTTGGTAAATTGAAAAAAATGTTAAAAGATATTAAAATTGGTCTTCCTGTCTAGCTGAAGTTGAGAGCATAAAATTGTTTTGTCTTAATTTGTAATATTGTGCTGTATAAAAAGGCGAAATTATAAATAAAGTGACGTGAACTTGATTCCGATGATGTTAGATTGATATAAAATGGGCAGTGAACTGAAACTGGTAGTACAACTTACATTTTTATCCTTTTCGTTTACATTTGCCCTATTCTTAAGTAGCTCTACTACAGCAAGCAGATCACCTCTCCTCGACGCAATATGTAGAAGTGGTGTGCCGTCCTACAATAACAGTAAAAACATGATAGCAAGCTTAATTGATAAATGGTGTTTTAATATTAAATATTATGCCATATTTACACCACAAAGGCCTGTACTCTGTTATTGATTGAAGAAGATTCCTATTTGAGATTACATTTTGTTGATGAATGCTTATTTTTTTGTTGGAAAATTTCAATTTTTAATGTTCCTATTACCTTGCTGCTATAAGTAATTTCATCAAGGTTGGATAATATTGTTTTGAACAATTTTAAAAACATTTCACGCTAAATTTCATTATATGGTATTAACTGTTACATTACGATTAAATACAACCTGTGTTGGGATGAGGGAAAGAGGGAGTTCTATGTCGAAATGAAAGTAACAAACACAAAATTTTAACTAAGATGCCATAACTCATCCTTGTCGGTTGGAAAAAATCTTTTTCAAACCAAAAACATAGTAATGTATTCAGTAGTTAACCACTCATTTGTTACTTGATGTTTTAAATAAGATTTTATTCATATTTTCTTTTATTTTTATCAGAAACAAGATTTCTACTACCTCAAGCACAAATGAAATAATTGATCTGTTTTTTTTTCTTTAGCTTGCTGATCATTATGCTCCCATTTTTTAATATTTTAAACTTCAAAATAAATCATATAAAAATAAGCTTAATGACAGAAAGCGCCAATACATAATCCAACTGATATCATTAAACTGTATAACAACTTATTATAATAACTTCCAACTGATAGCATGTGACTGTATAGTAACTTAATACAATAACATAATCCAACTGATAGCATGGGACTTTATAGCAACTTATTATAATAGCAGTATCCAACTGGTAGCATGCCACTAAATAGCAACTTATTACAACAACATAATCCAACTGATTATAATACCATAAGTGAACTGATTGTTTGTTTGTTTGTTTGATTTGGGTTTAACGCCACTTTCAACAATATTTCAGTCATATCGCGGCGGTCAGTTTTTACTGGTGGAGGAAGCCGGAGTACCCGGAGAGAACCACCGACCTTGGGTAGGTAACTGACCCGAGCTATCTACGATATCATGCAGCTTTAAGTCTTGAACTGTGAAAGCTGCAAAAACATTGAAAAAACCTAAGCTTATGGTTTTAACACCAGGAAATGAGACCAAGATCGGGTAACATATTTACAATTCCGGCTTGGAGGCTCCATAACCCCTTAACTTGTTAAATGTTTTTTAGTCCAGTAGACATTCGAGAAATAAACTGCTTTATTAGATGATGATTCTGTAACATTATTGCATGTTTGCAATATTTTAAAAAATTCAAACGTTTTAAAATGTTGCCATATTTTTTACAACCTTGGTAGCATTCGGACACATACAATAAACAATAATCCCTGTATAAATTAAACCTATATACAAATAAATTTTAACATAGTCGGACAGTTCTAGTAAAATACTTTAGTATGAATTATACCCTCTGTTGACATTGTAAAGACCATCCTAATGTACTCTTCGTTGTAATAGCTGTAGTTACGGCTTCTGTCACAATAAACAATTCCTTCTGTGTTTGTACTGATAGCCAAATATAATGATAAGGTAATTACTCCCTCTCCACTGATGTTATACCTCTATAAAGGAAGAAAACTTTAAGAAATTGTAAATGTTTTGCAATTATTTAAAAAGAAAGTTTCAAACATGAACAAGATGTTTCTAAATGGCATCATGTCCCCTGCTCCTAGTGTCGATCTTTTAATCGCTAGGACATTTGTCTTATTTCTCTTGGTTGATTATATTATATCTTGTTAGATTTTGTTTTATAGAGATCAATTATACTGCTTTTTATTACTTTACTGTGTTCTTGTCTCGTCTTAAAGGTATAAATCCGGAAGTCTCCCAATCTATGTCTGAAGGTTGCCTTTCGAAAAGTTTATTTTAATTTGAAAAATAGTGTTGGGTTTTCCAATTTTAACGTTAAGTACTATTATTCTAAAAGTAATAGAAAAAGACTTGTGGTCCGTACCATTTTGTAAAAAAACGTCAAAAACAAATCGCTAATTTTGTCTACAATTCACTTTTGTAAAGCATTTCATGTTTGCCTTTAAAAATGCTAAGCGAGTTATCTCTACATTTAAAGGCCAGTGTAGAATACCCATGAGAGAGATCAAAAGTGCATATTCCAAAAAGACAAGACAAATTCGAAACAAACCAAACGATAAAACGTAAACAAAAGGAACAAAGGCTTGTAACCCACCAACTCCCACTACAATACAGGTGTGCGATCAGGTGCTCTAGAAGGGTAAGCATCCCCTGGCTTGTGCGCAACACCCGTCGTGGAATCCTTAAACTCTAATCCGGGTTAACGTAAATCCGGGAAGAAGTCAATTTACATTGTATTACTGGTAACTGTCCATAACTAGTTGAAATATACTGATACCATATGGATCAACCAATCCGTATTACGAACATAAAAATTTAGTAGGGACGTCTTAAACCTTGATTGGATGAATCCTTGTTGTAGTAATGTATGCGACAACAGCAATGCTCTGTTCAGATCATCCTGATACCTGGAACAGGCTCGAGAGTATCGGATCAACTGTGAAACATTGACCCCGAAGGCAGGCGAAGCAGGAATATTGCCATATACAGGTAAATATGGGAAGTTTACAATATGAAATTTGAAGTCATCCCGTTTGTCGTAAATCTTATAAACAAGTTTTCCCTCTTGGTCGAGGAATAAGTATGAAGCAGATTTTGTTGAGCCTGTGGTCTCCTTAATTTCAAGTTCCCTGGGATATATTTGGTCGAGATGGTTATTGAACGTAGGATTATTCAATGACAAAACATCATCGAAATTGCGAAAAGTAAAATTAAACGATCTGGCCAATTTCTTTTTGTTATTTCGCAGGAGTCCCTGAATGAATCCTGCTTCATACGAGTACAAAAACAAGTCGACTAGTAGGAGCGCACAATTTGTGCTCATTGGAATGCCAGCTGTCTGTTGAAAGACTCGCCTACCAAATTCTACAAAATGTTGTCGATCAGAAAGTCCAGCATTTTGACAATATCACCTTAACTGTATATATTAGCACAAACTGTGTGTTCTCTAACAATGTAAGACATCTTTTTACCTAAATCTAATTATTTATATTTTAGATTTCCATATTGTTCAAGAAAACACTGATGTATCAATTTCTCAAACGTTTGAATACTTGAACAAAATTATAAAATATCGGATTTTAGGTATTGAAGCAGATCTTTCGAATTTTTTAATTCCACATTTGATTAACACCGCTTGTGGAGTACGCTTTTTCACAGTATTTTTGAAGGCCTTCCTTGACTGTCGATAGTATAGTTGTAAGTAATTTAGAAAAAACTTAGTGCAGCACCTGGATATATCTTTCTCTATATGGACAATTGAGTAGTTTTGGTATCCAGAATAAAGAAGCCAGATCCGACTCACCTTCTCTGGTGTCAATACTAAATGAAGACAGCACCGACCTGTAGTTAACGAGGATCTCTTCTTTAGAAAGTGTAGTAGCTATATATGTCGGGTTACCAGATGTGTCTTTGATGTCGAGCTCTTTTATCAAGTAATCAAGGTAGTTTTTTTACAAACAAATACAATGTTATTTGAGGCTTTATCTGCTGGAACAACAAAAATTTTTCATGGATTGCGGACAAGTTTCTGAAAACACCAGGGGCCTTGAAAACTGAAGGAGCTTTATTGCTCATCGACCCTTTTAATTTTTTTATTCCGAATATGAATTAATGATCTGACAATCTTGACCCATTCAGAAAGGGTGTCAACCTCTTCCTTTTCCCGCTTCGCCCATTGTCTAACATAGTCCTCCACTGAGTCCATCAAGGGCTTTAATTTTCGTTTCCAATTAATTGGATTTGGGACCTTTAGATAGCAGCCGTCGTAGCTTATCATTTGTAACAAACTGAGGTCACCGGTAATGATGTGCAGATTAACATTTAACATCTTACTTTATAAACACTATTTTCGAAACTGTTTCTCTTTATGTTTGTGTTTTTTACATTGCAAAAATTGATTGTTGTTACTTGGTCATAGGAGTACACGATTTGTTATTAATATGTCCGTTCTAATTAAAAGAACAAAGGCTTCATAAATATCGTTGCATACACTCTACTCTATGTCGAGTCTGTTGGAACGGGAAAAAAAGTTATGAAAAAAAATATTTACCATATTCAAGTAAAGAAGTGTTTATTTTGTAAATTTTGAAAAAACCCAGGCAAGTTGCAATAATAATTTTTAGTAATCACGATGCATTTTAGGCTGCGCTTAGTTTTTAATTCTCTACGGGAATTTTACATTGTAAAATTAGCCATTTGCTAGCGCAAGACCGGGAGTACACATCGTCAATGTTGTGTAATAAGTAAGTTATTAAACCAGGATTAAATAACCTGCAAAAATGCTTTGAGGCTCACATGAATGAAATTTTAAAGTAATTATTTTTGGATTAATCGCAAGTGAGGGTCTGAATAAAAGAAAAGTGCACAATTTAAAAAAAATTCTTTATCTAGGTCAAACTTCAGCGTTCCCGCCAAAACAAAGATGGCCAGCACTTAATGGTAAACCTCCGTAGAGAAATTCAGGGGAAGATAATAGTGTGTAAAACGCTATGGCATAGTGTAAAACATGAACCGTTAACCATGGGATAATTCTAACTTTTGATTGTACAAACGCCGAAAAACATATTTTATTTGAAATAAAATTACAAAGATTGTACAATCACCTGATTGGGATTAACAAACCGACATATCCGAAATTTCGACTAAAGTAAGTTAAGACAAAGAGAAATAACTGTATAACTGTACTGATTTTATTGAAACATAAACTATATACGTCTCAATTATTCAAAAGAAATTTAATGATTCGGAAAAAAGTTTTTAAATGAATATGTACAATGATTATTTATTCCTCTAGATATGTAGCATATACAAAAGGATTGTTGAATCTTGACAGTGGTCAAAGGGTACAGGTGCTCAGCTAGTAGCACCAGTCGTGTTACCCGGTAGTCAAAGTCGTTAGTTAGACTTCATCAGGGATTCAAAGTAAAGATAGTGGGAAGATATCTATTGTCATTTCTAAATTGATATTTCGTATCAGTAAAAAATAATCATGATGAAAATTTTCCGGACTGATGATGGGTATAATAGCTTTCTTAACGGCAGCAATCCTGATAGGAAGCACAAGCCATGGAGAAGCGTACCAACTGAGAAATATATACTCCTCATACAAATACTGCTGTAATGCTGCTGTAAATGAAAGAGAAGTTTGCGATGGGAAAATCAAATCAAAATCATATCAAACCAAGTCGCCTCTCTGATAAAGTGGCAGAACTCCTTCCACCTATAAACATTGACTAATTTAAATTTCATTATATAAAATGTAAGGAAAACCTTTGGACAGTGTAATATGGGCTCCCTGCGAAAACAGTTTATATTTTAAAAATTGCAGGGATATGTGGTGTTCCGAACGTATATGAACCTATATTAGTTATATTGCAAAAACCAAGTATACATTAAAAAATAATAAGGAAAAATTAAACCACCAAGATTAAATAATCAAAATAAAAAAATCAACTGTATTTAGCCAGATATAGTAAACATTTTATAAAGATTGACAATCACAGCTAATATTTTTTGGTTTCTATAAAAGGAATTCGAAGATACCAAAAGGGCAGACAGAAATCGTTAAGTCAGAAGACAGACAAGACCATGGCCAACAAAA
>JARWCS010052514.1:0-16074 GCA_034783895.1 Geukensia demissa | reverse complement strand
CAGACGATTCTTATGTTTTGCCTTATACTCCCAAAAAGGAGACGCTGAAGCGGATAAAAAAGAAAGCCACAATTCATGGCCGGACATAAGATAAGATAATATAAGATGTTTTTATTAATCGATTTTTGGGCCCCTTGGGGCATAAAGACAAAGTTTTACATTTATAGAGTTTAAAATTTAAAGATTACAAAGAGAACACAACAAACACTATAAAAAATGAACTGAAATAATTGTTGTGTTGCAGTTGAGGACCTAAACATGTAATATATACATAAAGGACAGTGTATAATAATTCTATAATAAATGTTAAAACGAATATACCTTTATACTAGTTATCTAACTGGGTTTGAGTATTTCGATGATGGGAATACAGCTGTGTTGTTCTTTTTAAATAGACATAAAATCTTAACTATTTTAAATATGGTGGTCTTCATTTGTCAATAACCACAGATATTTTTCTTTAAAATTCAAATTACTAAAAATTTATTAAATTTATCAATGGCATTAAAAATGTGTATCTCTCTTTATCATCAGAATGACATTCAATTAAACAGTGTATTTCATCTTCGACATAATTACAATTACATAATTGACAAATTAATTTATTTCTTTCTATTTATTTCTTACCTTTTCTTATCATTGTCTTTTATGTTTCCATATCACATAAGGGACAATAGTTTCTAAAATGCCATAAGGCCATTAAAAAGTAATTAATATTTTTTCGGATTCGCTCGCTCCTTTTATTATGGGTTCAAAAGTCAACAATTACTTTACTCGCTCCATTTTTTTCTCACTTTTTAGAAATTTTCATTGTTATTATTCCTAAACATTCTAAATATAAAAAATATAATTTGCTCGCTCGCTCTTAAAACAAAACAAAAAGTGAAAATAATTTAAATTGTTGCGTTCACAGCAGTTTTGTAGGTTGCGCTCCAATATTTGTTATCGCAAGAAAAAAAATACACAAAAAATTTCACTCGCTTGCGCCTATTTTCATCAATAAAAATCCAACGAACTAGAAATAAATTTAGACTGGCCTAAATTTGGTATTATTTGTTGTCTTTTCACTAATACAGTTCTTAAAATCAAGTTTAAATTTTACAGTTTTCCGTTAGACTTTTGTATAAAGTTGTCTCCCTTTGACGTCACATAAACGTTTGAAATGCAAATGGCGATTTTCTTATTCTTCACAATGTCATATCTGGCTAAAAATTGCAGTGGCATACGGAGGTTAAAACATATAAAAGTTACGTGATAATCAACCAGAAAATTCAGCAGATTTTGAAAAATGGGACAACCATATTTTTTTTTACTAAAATTGAAAAAAAATTGCGTATTCGCCAAGATCTTACACAATTCAATGAAATGAACAGTATTTTTATAAATAATTTAATCTCCTTCTGCAATTTAATCGTTGTCCCAGCACTTTTTTAACAATTAAAAATACACTCTTTTTAAAGAACTTTAAATTCTAAAGATTCTATTAGGGTATGCCACTGCACAATTTGATTATATGTTAAGGACCTTATTGGGGACACTTACGTCACGTGTCCTATCATGTTTTCAATGACAACACAAGATTGAAAGTAGAGTTTCAATATAAGAAGTTGGATGAAAAATCTATTAAAACAGAAAGGAAAATATAAACAATTTAAATGTGTAAAAGTTAAACTGTCAAACTATGCATTTTTCCTTATTTTTGACAGATTCTACTTAGGGGTCTATGTGTTTAATTTTTCTACAGATCACAACAGTCATTTTCTGCACATTTTTTCTTCAGTGCCAATTAAGTTTGGAAACAACTTAATTAAGCAATCGTCACTATGAAGTTTATATTGCTAGTCATCAATATTGTTTGACAACCATGGAAAAAAATGTAACTTCCCCTGTAACTACAGTGTGTTGTAGATAAATTATGCGCCTTACATAAACCCTTTGAAACTATTGATTCTTGCGACTTTTCCACCAGTTATACTACAATTTCCAATATTTTTATAAACAAAAACATTCAGAGCTCATTGAGTAGTTGATGAATTTAATTTATTTCGATTTAAATGCTACTGATGCGAGGTTAGTCCTTGAAATGTACATAAGGCAAACCAAAATTTACCATAAATATAAAACATTGAAAAATGTTTCAAAGTAGGAGATGTGGCATGATTTTTCATGAGACAGTCATCAATCAAATGATATTCGAAGTTAAAAATCTACAGGTCTCATTACGATCATCAAGAATAAACCAGAGTTGATAACACAACAGAAGCTATTAAATACCTCCAAAATACAACATGTGAAACTTTGAACGGGACAATAATCATTTCACAATTTAAAAACAGTTTCCATATGATTTTTAAACACAAAACTTCGAAAAAAAGCTGATCTGGTGACACGGATGGAAACGTGTAAATTTCAAACATTTACAGGTCACCCTTAGGCCTTCATAATGGACACATGTCCTGTAAAAGGCCCAAAAAATGACATATGATGTTCAAATATAATATCTATTGACCAAATAAGTAAACAATGCAAAACAAGTAACACTTAAACAGAAAAACAAGGACATCCACTGGATTACAGCTTCCTGGCTTGTGATGATATTTACAGACAGTGTCCTAATAATGTATTCAAGTTTGGAAAGGATGTGGTGTGTTTCTGAGAAATTAATTCATGTCGCATTTTTGGTAATATTGGCAAAAACGTGACATAAACAAACTTCTACGACCACTTGATAAACAACGATCAATTATGATTTTTTCAAAAAAAGCCAAATGTGTTTGGTCGGTATAGTATTTATTATTAGCAGCTGGACTAGGAATGACATGCATACAAAAAACACGAAAAACAACATAAATAGTGCAAAATCAAAATCAAACACAACGTTTAAACATACAGAGGTACACCAAAATTTTGTAAAATATCATATCTGTTTAAAATAGCTTGAATATGGCAATAATAAATAGTTTAACTGCTAGATAATTTTCAATTAAGACTCTGGCCGAAAAGGAAAAATTAAGGTGTACACATAGAGCTAGTTATCTCAAAATTAAATACGCCATAGAGTTTCACGTACTATACTGTTCTTAATCAATTATCCAAAATGCTTTTTTAAATTTTTTTAATAGGCTTTTTTTAATATCCAACGCCATTATAATGAAAATATATCTTAACTATAGTACTGTAGAAGTTTAAAGACTTTAAAAGGAACCATTAAGCAATACATTGATTGCGCATAGTTGCATTGAAATTAACGTTCCGTCGTCACCTACGTAGAGAAATTATCAAAGAAATAACAAGATATAATAATTGAAATGAACACTGACTTGGCTTATCTTTAAGTTAAACTCTTTGCAAACAATTTATTCTTATATTTTTATTATTTTGTTTATTTCCTATTTTCAAGATAGAAAGTTTCAAAAGAAATCTATAAGATAAACATTTGGTCTTTTCTTGTACAGTTTCTTTTTAGATATTTTAGAACTAGACATATTGTCCAGATTTGTATGAAGAAGGCACATTAAACTAGTTTAACCACGCCATGTATTTTGCAAATGATAGATATGGATATCTAACTCGCATGTTGTTTTATGTTGTTCTGCGTTGCCGGTTGCATTTTGTTTTTTGAGATGTCCATTTTTGACCACGGGATCTGTCTTTTTAGTATTTTAGAAAAGAAATAAATAAAGTAAACAATCGAAAAAATACCGGTACATAATATATATCCCTTGTCATTAATACAATTAAACCTGCTCACAAACCAATAAATATTAAATGGGAATCATCTTGATTAATTACGTTAATAAGTTAAAGTCGTAGGTTAATTCCTTCTCTCAATATTGTTTTTGTAACAAAGAATTTTGTTTTAATTAAAATATTTTCAGATATCAATTCGGTGTCTTGTATTTAAAATAACACCAGCAAAATATCTCAATAATTCAACCAGAAAAGCACCAATAATTATTAACTTCGTCGTTTAAAAAAGTCGTTTCAAAATTGAATATCATTCAGTTTTTTTTTCTGATATGACTACAAGTTTATCGCAATATTATGCTTACCAAACATAATAATTTAATATGTTTTTTAAAAAGAACCAAAAATAAACTTAAGACAAAATATATACAAATATTACATGTACTGTTGAGTTTAATTTGTAATCATTTTTAAGGTTTCTAGTTTTACTTAGCAACAAATATTTCACATTTTTTCAACGCAATTACAGGTTCGAAATCATCAAAACAAAAAATAACTGCTTAAACACATTGACATAGCTGTATGATGAAATGTATAATTTGCCAATTCAAATTATATCTACTTTTATTTGGCTTATGTTACTACTAACCACATTGAAACGTAGGCTGATACTTTTGTTCTAATTATGTAAATATTTTAATAATCATAAAATAGTGTCCATTAATGTTCCAATATCGATAAACTTTAAATTTTGCATTTTGTTTTCAGTTGTGCAATTGTAAATGATTTTAGGGTGGCTCGAGGCTATTTCAAGTTGAAATTCAAAGTCGTTCGTTTTGGTTACATTGTTTTATCGGTCAACTAGATTTGACTAGTTTGACTAGTTTTAAGAACCATATTTTCTGATGATTCTGTTAAATCATTAATTTAGTAAAGCCGTCTTCGTTTTAAAACAAGGTTCCATATTTGACAAATTATTAGTTTACTATTAGGATTCAAACGACCACAAGAATGTTAATTTTTAAATTGTTTGATTGACTGAATATTGCTTAAAGTCCAGCGGCAAATATTTCACGCTTATTTAGGAATTTGGATACCAAAAATGGTTGTATCCTACCTCTTTACTTCACAACCAGACCTTAAAGCTGGGAAATATTTACATATAAGGTAAAAATGGCTACCTCGGTGGTGTAATGGTTAGCACGCTTACCTTGAGTGCGAAAGGTCGTGGGTTTGATCTCCGATCGTGTCAACCAAAGAAATTTATATTGGTATTTGGTGCTTCTCCGCTAAACAAGCCATAATTTGTATAGGTGAAGTGGCATGTCTTTCTGCTGAGTGTTGCTTTTATGAGCGTTTTTTAAACACGTTATAAATTCATCTGAGCGTGTCAGTCTAGTAAAAATTAGGCTTCATTCATCATCATTCAGCAATATGCTCTCGTCCTTAATATGCATGAATATTTGCCACTGGACGTTAAACAACATTCAATCAATCCATCAATCTGTCAATAAAACTTTGATGATCTGAAAAATTGATATTTGTTATGTTCTTCATTTTTTTACAAAGAGGATTTCTGATAATAAATTTGGAAAAGAAAAACAAAAATTGTGTTTTTTTTTTTTTTTTTTTTTTTGCAAAACTTAATTTACAGGACTTTATTACACATCAAACTATATATCAATAAATTAATCTACTTAAAGTGGCTCTAGGTTATTATTAACTTATTATGGAAAAATCTCAAATTCTCTGATATTCAACTTTTAGGTTAGGACATTTAATCGTTGAAAATATGGTTTTTTTAATATTTTACAATGGAAAAATAGGGAAATTAGTCTTTTCTCAAGTTAAAGACAACAAAACTTCATCTACAGTTTTGTTCGTACTTTCAATGACATGATTGATGATCATATATTTTCCATAGCAAAAATCCAGGGTACATCTTAATATCAGGCAGAAAATCACAATCATTGCACACTTCTTAAAATAAAATTAAACTTAAATATCAAATAATCCATTAAAATATTGCTGTTTGCAAAAGTATTAATTTTGACACTCAAATTAATTGACACAATAAATTTTTTTCAGGTTAACTTTAATTTTTTTGGAAAATCCCGTATGCAACATTCACAACATGTTAAGATATTGCATTGTCAAAGTTTTGTATTTTTTATATTTTGTGACACAACCCATCCCCTAATTTACAAAACTTACAATTCAGTTCTTTAATGCCTACATTAGAACGGAAGGTCTCTTGATAAAAGTGTTTGTTGTAACATCCGAATCTGCCGATGTGATATACAAACAATTCCCGGAATAAATCATGCATTTCTAAACATTGTGGTCATGTTTTTGTCCGATCGCGACAAAATGAGGAAACTTAATAGAAGCCCATCCATTGGTACTTTACATTAAATATTTATCCATTTGGTCCAACTGTTTCAGAGAAGAAGTTTTTTTAATGTATCATCCAATCAGAAGAAATAATAATCCATGATGGCCATGTTTTTTGTCCCATCCGGACAAAATGAGGAAACTTGCAAAGATCTTGCTCAGATACTCTACATCAAATAATAATCCATTTGGTAAAGCAGTTTCAAAGCAGAATTTTTTAATGTCTCAGCCACCCAGAAACAAGAATAGTCTTTGGCAGTCATGTGTCTTGTTCGGTCGGGTAAAAATAAGGAAACTTAAAAAAATCTTCCATAAATGCTCGTCATCAAAATTAAATCATTAGGCCAGGCTCTTTCAGTGGAGAAGTTGTTAAATGTATCAGCAAATCATAATCAAAAATGGATATGCAACCACTTGTTCTTGCCATCAGGTTAAGGTGTGGAAACTTCGGAAATAACCTTCCATAAATGCTTCTTTTCAAGTTTGGTTCTATTTCGCCTAGCCATTCCAGGGGAGAAGATTAAAAATGAAAAAGTTTACAGACGACAGACGGAAGCAAAGTGATGACAAAATACCAGAAGTAATTATATTTAGCATTTTGCACTTGGCTCAATTAACATTTTCACCTTTGTTAGCCAGATAATACTTAATTACCTTAGTAAGAACAACCATTCTGACAAGAAATAATGACCAAATATGTTTTTACTCAGCGGTTAATGTCAGTGCTAATGCAAATTTAGTAGGTTGCGGATGTCAGTAAGTAAAATAATAATGGCTTTCAAAATCGTATTCTATTGTGAAATTTATCGTGAATTTTAAGAAATACTACAATTTTATAGAATTTAATTCATTTTCTGTACTCTTCAACAAAAAGCAGAAAATTTTTCTCTGTTATGATAATTATACTTTTTTCCTTCAAATATATCCTCACAATGTCAGCGGACCTGTGTTCACCCTTGTCAACACATGGACACCAGTAGACACATATTGCTTATATCTTCACGATTGTGAGGATGTTGATTGGCCCAAAATGAACATAACACGTAAATAAAACAGAAGATCCAGAACTAATTTTTGTTTTTTTTTTTAATTTAAAAACAATCAATGCCATCAGTTAATTCACTTGCTTGCATTGACATATATAGCACCAAATTCTGTTCTTGTGTAATACATTCATGTACCACTCGGTTTTCATTAAGGACTTAAAATTTTGTAGATGGTCGTGTTTCTTTTATATCTACAGACTTGGGCAATACATTCCATATCTAAGAATATCAATGTAATGCAGCAATAGGTCATCAGAATTTCCAGTATTTAATATATTAACATCTCATATTATAGCCCCTTCGCAACTATGTATACATAGACAATCCAAGGTCTATTAAAACAATATGATATAAAAATGCCATTATTTGCATTTTTGTAAGAACAAAATCAAGCAATATCATAAAATGACCAACATTATTGATAAAAGAAATATGATAATATTTATATTATGCAGTATGGTCATCTGGCTTAAAGGATTTAATAGTTTAACTTCTTATATTATAGTCTCCTTGCAACTTTACATGCAACTATACATGCAATCAAAGATATATTAAAAAACAGTATGATAACAAGTACCAATATTTGTAATATTCTGCAAAATATTTGACAAAATTTTAAATTTTAGTTATACAATTATATATTGTTTGACCAGTATTATTGATAAAAAAGGATAAGACACACTAAGAGCTAAAGATAAATATTTTAAATAAAGAAGATTTTTGTCGCAAGGCAAAAATATTGGCTGGCAATTAAGAGATGAAGAAGGGTAAAAAATAACTTTTCATCATTAAGATAGAAAGGTTGTAAATTTATCTTTCATGCTATAGTCAAAAGTCAAATTTGATGACATTGGAATATATGAAAGAATTTGAAACTTCACATGAACATTTTTGAGAATAGTTTGTGTTAGCAATGGTAGAATATTCTATTATGAAAATAAGATTTCAGTGTGACATTTACTTTTGTAGAAGAATATTAATCAGTTTGTAATGAGGCAGTTTAAAAACTTTGACTTAATTATATGCTTATATTTCAAGAAAAATGCACTACCAAAACTAGATGTGTTTTGTATGACCTTCGAGCAGTGAAGTTTTATGCACTTACTGGTAAAAATTGTAAATCAGGAACATAAAAAAACCATCAACTTACATGTAAAACATCAATGTTGTGTACTAAATAACCTAACACTTTTTGTATCAAAAACACTTTGTACATGGATAAACACACATGTATAGTATTGTGTACTTGTACTCTTATATATTGCCCCTTGTTGGCCCTTAATTGGAAAAATAAAGAAATGTAATTTGTAAGAACATGTGTACATGTTCTGCGTACACACACCATCATTACCACAGCAACTTTTCAAAAAGATAACAATTTGACCATTTAACTCTGTTTCAATGACAATGTAACTTAAATAAACATGGCCTTATACATCATTAATATGTTGCTGGCTTTAATAAACTGGCTAAAAGTATTTACTTGGTTCTTTAAAAAATACATGTAACCTAAATTCTATAGTTAATAATGTTAAGAATATTTTGTTGTTTTCCTTAAATATTATTTTTTGCACCTCTTGGGTTGTGTGCTGACTTTGAGAAAAGCTTCATGTGCTGCATAGGGAAGCTAGGACTACAATAACACTACTATATTGTTCTAGTAGTCTCAGAGGGGCTTAGCTGGTAGTGTAGCTGTTAATTCAGAAAAATACTGTGTTTTATTTATTGTTTCACTCATCCTTCCCTGAACAAAATGCATGATTTTTAAATGTGATTTTGAGATGTATTTTATGAAAAATGAGAATCTTAATCAGAGTTCTTATTTAAATAATTGATTGCCCATTTGTAAATTTTTCTTCAGTGAACAAAAGCTCCGATTAAGAATAGTAGATTCTAATTTTCATGACGTGGTCATAAACATATACAAACATGCATGTTTGACAAATAATCACAATGATCAGTCTAAAAAAGAAGAATAAATGTCTGTATGGTGTGGAACGTGATTTTTCTGGCATATATTCTACACTTTTTCTTTTCAATACAGAACATTGTAGATATAGAGTCTTGATGTAACGTCCTCATTTCCAGCTTGTAGTAGCTTGCCTTAAAGGGGATGATGTCTTTAATGTCTTAATAGTAACAATTACAGTCTAGGTGTGGGCTTCATCGTGAGCCAAATAAGATCTAAATGCATAAATAATAGGGTTACTAACCCGTGCAAAATGCGTCCTTTGAAATATTTTTGAATAGACTTTTAAAATAAACAACGAAATCATTGTTAAATTATACCGTTCTTTTGTTTTCGGCTATTATACTGTAGAAATTTAAGTCATATTATTTAAAGGATCCACGTAATTATACATCGATTACACAGAACTACATTGCAATTAAAATACCAAACAGGGCAACGGGTAGAAATGTTTTACAAAAATGAGGCTACTTAGAAGGGAAGTAATTATACATGCACGTGAACTCAGTTTGCTCAACTGTTAGTAAAAAACTTTTCATTTGACATTATTTATGTTAATTTTGGGATTGACAATTTAAACACAAAATAAAATGATTTACTTTTCACTGCAGTTTTGAATATATCCAAACAAGTCATTATGTCGTGATTGGTAAGAAGGAAGTTCGGGAGTCTGATAAACTTGTTTAAGCACACAATGTTTTATGTAAATACTAAATGTGGATATTTGGCTTTTTTATTATTCAAAGCATTCATACCATTACAAATATTTATTGGTAGCATTCTTCATGGACATCACTATTTAATCAAGGTCACAGGCAAAAATCCTTTTATCTTTTATCTTATTACCCTTCGTATTATTATTTTAAGACACATTCCTTATTTCATAATGATAGTAAAGGTGCAACAATCTAAAATCAAAATTTATCCAAATCTCTGGAAAGATATGCAACTACATGTTTACAACTGTCATGAATACAGATCCGTTCCTGTACCGGTTGTGACTAACATCGATTGTGAATATATACCAGCTTTGACTTCTGAGTAACACGACGGGTGCTTAAGTGGAGCAGGAGTTGCTTACCCTTCCAGAGCACCTGAACTCACCCTGGTTTTTGTAGGGTTCAAGTTACTCCAGCTTTAGTTTTCAGTGTAATTTTGTGTGCTTTATGTTTGTCTTTCTTTTCGTTTGTCTGAACGATTTCTGTCTGCCCCTTTGTTATCTTCGAATTTCTTTTCCTTGTTACCGATTAAGCAACAATAAGCTGTATTCAAACTGACGGTTTACAAATAACATAATTATATGATAAATAACAATTTATATATATATATATATATATATAATATTTTGATCATTTGCATTTACTTGGTATTTTATTGTCATGTATATGTATTTAATCAATGTAATCAAAATAAAATTATTCGTATATTGTAATTCAATTTAATTATGAAGCCCCTTTATATGCGCCTCGATTGACAATTAAACATTCTTATTCTCGGATCGACGTAGCCTTGACTAACGCTTAAGCATTCTACGACGGATGTTGCGCATATTATAGGGGATAAATTGTGTTAGTTTTATACATAAAACAAAAGCAAAAACAAAATTTTGATATATTCTTAAGCAATGCACAAGGTGTTTCGCCTTATTAATGATGAATTATTGACACTTTATTTTTAAACCTTCCTGGTCTGAATTTTTCAGATATCAATACAGTGTGTTGTATGTAAAATGACAAAAGCGTACCAAACAGCTAAAAAATTCAACAGGAACAACGCCAATGATTAAAATTTCATCGTTTTAATAAGGCGTTTAAAAATGGAATGTCCTACAGTTTTTTCTGATATGACTACAGTTTGTCTTTTTCAATATTATGCAAATCAAAATGGACAATTTATTATGTTTCGAAAAGAACTAATAATAACACTTACAAACTTATAAACGAAAAACATTTATACTAAAGTATACTAAAGATTCGCTGTTGAGGCTTATGTTGAATCATTTAGACAAGTTTTTTAACTAGTATCTCGTGACAATCCATGTACATAATTCATATTTTTTAAAACATTTTCAACAGAATTACAGGTTTAAAAGAAGTCATCAAAACAAAAAATAACTGCTTCTACACATTAAAATAGTTGATGTGAAGAAATGTATAATTTGCCAATTCAAATTATATCTTCTACAATTTAGTTTATTTTACAACTTAACACATTGAAACGTGTGCTGAAAATTTGTGTTCTATTTATGTAAAAAAATAAGGAATAATTGAATAGGGGTTATTAATGTTTAAAACCGATAAAATAAAATTTAGAATTTTGTCAGATGCATAAAATGGATATAATTTTTGAAAAAGCTTAATCATCAAAAGATGTATCAAGAAGTCCCGTGTTAAATACCCGCGCAAGTGATCAAAAATCCATAGTCAAAAGCTCGTTTAGAAGTAAAACGGATAAAATTATGAACGTCTGTAGTGTGGATCGTGTTTTTCTTGCATATATTCTACACTATTTGTTTTTAACGATAGAACATTGTGTATGTTAAGAAGGAATCTTACGCCTTTATTTGGAACTGTAGTAGCTTTATTGGGGCTGTCGTCTTCTCGTCCTAAAGAGTTCAAATTACAGTCTATTGTGAGGGTTTCGTTGTAAGCAAAATGGGATATCATTTCACAAATAATAAAGTTCCACGTACTACATTGTTCTTAAGTGCATTCGTTAAATTAATTTTTGAATAGAATTTTTAAATATGCAACGCAATCATTGCCAAAATATATCTTGTCTTTAGTCATTGACTATTGTACCGTAAAAGTTTAAAGTATTATTTGAATGAAACCAAATATCAATACACTGATTACACAGAATTACATTGAAATTTTAAAATGCTTTACTGACCTACGGGTAGAATTGTTTTGACAAAATTAAATTACTTAGTAGGAGAGTTATAATAAATGCACTTTATCAACCTCAGTTTGCTCAACTTTTAGTAAAAGCATTCAGATTACACTTTCTATTTTTTAATTTTTTGTTCATATGTTAGTTTTAGGCTGGACAATTTTATTACAAAACCATAAGATATACTTTCGTTTTTTTTAATTTTAAAAATATTTCGTTACTAGACATATTGTCGAGATTGGTAAGAAGGAAGTATGGGCGTCTGACAAACTAGTTTTACAACGCCATGTTTTATGTAAATACTAAGTGTGAATATCTTGCCAACATGTTATATTGATTCTTCTCATTGTTTCCTTGTTGCGTCTGTGATTTGATTGGGGTGTAAGTATTAAACCTAACAAGTAAGTACGATTTATATATTAAAATCAAATCACGAATCAATATAAAAAACGACTTGGAAGATAAAAAACGGTTCATTTATTTGTCAACAGTGTTATGAAATCTCTCTGTCGCAAAAATGTCTTATCCATAGATATAATGTGCAATTCTCATAATTCAAAGCAATCATTCATAGCCATATATAAAATGTTAAAAAAGATTCGAAAAACCTTCATTTTGATCATTATATAATTGTAGTAACTATTCCTATTCATATTCATAATTATATTTTATTTCGTGTGCATTCATGGTGATTTATAACGATTATGGAATATCTGCATTTAGACCAAAAATATTGACACTAGTTTTTTTTAAAGATTTTCTGCAATTTATGTTGAGGATTAGGGGCTCGGTATTTATTTTATTTATTACAAAAAGGTGTTTTGTTGTTCAAATAACAATATACCGTGAAATTAAATTACTAATGTTTTGAAGAAATAATAGAACTCCATGTACAATTTTTTATAACTTGCAAAATGCTTTAGTTGAAATGGTTTTTAAAAAGATAAATGCAATGTACGTTTTAAAACGTTCATCGCAATCAAGAACAAAAGATATATATTCTATAGTCATTGGCTACTGTTCTTATAAAGCTAAAGCCCAGTTATTTTAAAAGAACTATGTATCAGTTAACTGACCAAAACAATTCCATTAAAATCTCTCATTCAGTGCTGGCCTATTGATTAAAATCATATGATAAATATTTGAGTATTGATAGGAATATTTGTTATACGTGCACAATTTTAACGAAGACCGATTGCTTAACTCATGCTGAACTGGCAAAATATTTATACTAAATATTGTTTTTGTTAATTAAAAGATATCAAATTCTTTACAGTAGAATTTTCTTTAAGTTTTTATTCATATTAAGCATTTTTTAACATCTCATATATCTTACTTAAACATATTGTCTGGGTGGTAACAGGGAAAACAGGGAAATTTTTGTATCCGGCAAACTAGTATTAAACCAACATGTTGTTTGTTCTATAGATGGCTATTTAGACCATTTTATTTCGTCTTCTTTCTGTTGTTTTCTGTCATTTGATTGTTGGTTGGTGGTAGGTATTTTGACCATTTTGTTATTCTTTCTTTAATTCACCTTTAATTTTAAAAACCATTTACAAAATAATTTGAGCGCCAGATAGTTGTAAAACAAGTATGTATAATGATTGTAATATTTTTGTTTGCTATTATGAAAAATTTCATTCATTGTTTTATTAAAAAGCATTTTATATTACTCAAAATGTCTTTTATGTACACAAAAGTATTGATCATGTATTAATTGTACAGGATGTGGTTAATATTTTACTGATAATATCCATTGGATACAAGCTTTTCTCCGAACAAAATTTTTGAACTAATGTTTTAATAACTTTTAAATCACACACATATACCAAAAATGTGAAGTATCAGCTTAAAAGAAAAATGTTCAGATTCCTCGTGAATTTTTATTGATATACAATACAACTTTGCCTTCAGTAACAAAAAATATATTGAGAATAGATACTAACTATTATAGATTTATGGGAAAGAACAAAAGCTTGGTTATAGTTTTTATATATTGCTTTTCTAGTGGCGAATTATTAACCGATAAAATTTGTGTCATCTTTAAGGACAAATATTAAGTATTTACATGTTTTTTCATTAAAATACAATAAAACTTGGCAAGTAGTAAGAAAAATATATATAAAGGACAGATACTTATTATGATTGAAATCTGAAATAGAACAAAAGCATGGTTTCAGTTTTTATAATTGCTAAAATGCAATACATGTATATAAACCCAAACGGGTTAACAGTCAACCCTAGATAAACTTAGAGGGTATGGACTTTTATTATTTCTAAATATTATGTGTTTTGTTTATTGATTAACCTTCAGTTTAGATTGAAATTGGAACTTGTTACTACAAGTAATTTCTTTGTGATAAATAAAACTATATCCCACCATTCTCAATATTAATGTAAAAATAGGAGATGTTGCATAATTGTCCATGAGACAGAAACACGCCAAGTAACATTATAATTCTAACTTCTACAGGTCCCATTACGGCCTTCAACAATGAACCAAAGTTCATACCATAACGGAAGCTGTAAAAGGCCCCGAAATGCAAATTGTGAAACTATACATAAAACACGACAATCAACCTAATCTAAAGCAAAAATGGTGAACATATAACAATAACATATAACAATATGTTTTTTTTCTAAGAGTCGCAAATTCCACTGGTCGATTTCAGTTTCATTATCCTTAACCGTGAAACCTATTACATTTCGACATATTTTTGATTCAGCCACAATTAATTTCGCCACCATGGGTCGACATTTTCGCTTATCAGCCTAAACCACTGTGGCGAAAATTATATTTCAGCGTAAAACATCCTTTGGACATGCGGAGTCGAAAATTTTTGGTCCCAATTTAAATAGCCAAATGGAATGGCGTAAGCAACTCTAGTAAAAAAGGTCTGAAAACCCAAAATATATCATAAAAATGTTTCATTTGATCTCTGCTGTTAATTATTGGGTATTACATACGATGCAGGATTCATAATCAAAACTGAACAGCAGAAATCATGGAAATAATAGACTCATATTTTTTGTTGGTAACATTAACAGTATACATTAATTTCCCTTGCAGAAGTGAAATGCGTGTTTCCCGAGAGAAATTAATTATTTATTCCACTATGTCTAATTTTTGACAAAAGAAAATGGAACTTTTCCTATATCTCCTAACAAAGATTATGCTATCAATGAACCTTTTCTGCCAAATGCGCAACCTTTGATAATGACGTAAGATGGTAATATGATACATAGACACAATGTCGGAGGGACACGATGTTTTGTTCAGTGTCGGTTGGTAATCTCTCGACAAGTCAGATAACATCATTGATCCAATATTGATACAGTGGAATAATATTCATCACTGTTATACTGTTTCCTTTTTCCTAATAACTATGTTTTAATAATTATCTAACTTAAAGTTTTGTTAAATGACATTTTGTCGTCGCCTTTCATTCAACCGGAACTGGCTAAACATGTGCGTTTAAAATTATGTTTTGCTGGTGGAATGTGTCTGCATAAGTTAAAATGCTGACAGATGTATTTTAAAGCAGTCTAGAATATCTTGACCAATTATCTACAAACTAAATCTGTCTTTTTGAAAACTGTAAACCTTTTCTGTACTAATATTATCTAAAACAGACATGAGTCCGCGTTCATCGATTTTAAATATTTGTTTAGTATAATATGCAACACTTTTTCCTTATAAAGCCAAAAAATGAAAATCTATTATCAAAAACATTTCACTTTCAAGTCGTTGCAAATCTCTTATATGTATAACGGCAACGTTGGGAAATGCATTAATCGATAAACGATGATTTTTCAATAACTTCTGTTTTTAATGGATGTATTAAAAGCACATTAAACAGTTAACAAAGTTCGGTTGCAAATTAAACAAACATAAAGATAATTTCAATTTGAATATACATTACTTAGAGCGGCATCTGATTGATTTTCACCCAACATGGAACACTTTTTCTGGGAATGAGATTTAATTTTTTAAGCCAGTGCATATAAGTAATATAAAAATAGGAGATGTGGCATGATTGTCCATGAGACAGCCACCCACCAAGTGACAGTAGAATTTTAACT
>JARWCS010052405.1:0-16075 GCA_034783895.1 Geukensia demissa | reverse complement strand
ATCTGTGTTATTAAGATGCTTTCATTGGATTTATAAAAATGGTTAACACAAACGTACTTAAGATTTATAAGAGTTATCTCCCTTAACATGAGTCTACCTCCTTAAATTGAGCTTTTTTCCCAAAGAAAAGTAAAGTTAACCATTCATTTAGCATTTGATTAAAAACTCAGATTTTCTGTTGAAGTTGAATCTAGAACATTAAATCAGCTGAAGAGGGGTGATATATCCATGATACATAAGTAATTCAAGGTGAAGTGACCATTAAATTACTCTGCTCCCTCTACTCCCTTCTTGTCATCCTGACATTTCTATAATAACTATTGTTGATATAACATTAACAGCACTTTTCAGTTACTTTGTCAAACAAGGTCCACTCTGTGCCATATTTTGTGGCAGTTATTTTACAAAGTGGTAGGACCTGTTGGTGCATGATGATTCAGATAAAAAGAAATAACATCTGTACATTTTGTTAAGTAGACCTTACAATTTTTTTTAGGTTTTTCTTTAAATTGTGTCCTATTTTGAGTTATGGCTTTTTTGCTGATCTTGTCGTAGTCCATATCAGTTTTTCATCGCTTTCTTCATTTTTTCATCCTTTTGTGCATTTTGGTCAAATTTTGATTTTCTCCAATGAAACTATCAGTATACCTGACAGAAGTATAATGGAAGATATATATTTAATCTCCCATAAGACAACAGACATCGCTTTCCTGGACAGTCTTTGCTGATTGGCTGATCTTTTCCTAAAAAGTGCATGGCAGAATGAACTGAACTGTTTTCTGATATAAATTTTAAAGTCTTCCCACTTAATTAGCTCACCTGGCCTAAAAGGCCATGTGAGCTTTTTCTCATCACTTTGCGTCCATCGTTGTTGTCGTACACTTTTTACACTTTCATCAACTCTGAAACCGCTGGGCCAATTTTAACCAAATTTTGGTGGAATGTTCCCTGGATGGTCCTCTTTAAAAATTTTGTTTGGTTCTGCCGAGCTCAATCCAACATGGCTGCCATGGCTCGGCATAGTTTAACATGGGACCCTATGACATTTTTACATTTTGGTCAACTGCTCTGAAACCCCCGAGTCAATATTAATCAAACTTTGGGTGGAATGGTCCTTAGATGGTCCTCTGTAAAAATTATGTTTGGTTTTGCCGGGCGCCATCTTACATGGTTGCCATGGCTTGGCGTAGTTTAACATTGCACCCTATAGGAATTTTACATTTTGGTCAACTCCTCTGAAACCCCTGAGTTAATATTAAACCAAACTTTGGTGAAATGGTTCTTAGATGGTCCTCTTTAAAAAATTGTGTTCGGTTTTGCCGGGTGCCATCTAACATGGCCACCAATGGCTTGGCATAGTTTAACATGGGACCCTATGAGAATTTTACATTTTGATCAACTCCTCTGAAACCTTTGAATCAGTTTTAACCAAACTTTGGTTTAATGGTCCTTGGATGGTCCTCTTTAAAAATTATGTAAAGATTTGCCAGGTTGCCATCCAAAATGGCTACCATGGCTCGGCATAGTTTAACATGGGACCCTATGGGAATTTTACATTTTGGTCAACTCCTCTGAAACCTTAAGGCAATTTTAACCAGACTATAGTGGAATTTTTCTTAGATGGTCCTCTTTAGAAATTGTGTTCGGTTTTGCTGGGGGCCATCCGATATGGCTGCCATATAAGGGTTAGTTTTAAAATATCCCCACATTTCAGGTTTGTTGTAAATCCAGTTTCTCTTTTCCAAAAGATTGATGGAATGATAAATTTTGGAGAAAAAAATTCATGCAAATCCCAGAACACAATCCAAAATTCCAATATTTCCAAATTTGACTCAGTGGAAATTTAACTGCTTTTATGTATATAAATAGCTCCAAATTTTCCTTTTGTCAAAACAGCTTTGAGCCAGGTGAGCGTTTACAGGCTCCTATAATTAGGAGCCTCTAGTTTTTATTTCATGACCAACAAGATTCCTCCAACTATCATATTTTTTTCTAAAAATGTTACGGCGAATATAATATAATATTTGTGTGATATGAAATCTTTACTCCTTTATCAGTTTTTTGTTAAATCTCTGGTATTATCCAGATATACAATAAGTATTGTTCCTGTTTATGTGGACATTTAAATCTTAATATCCTTTTAAGAAAAACTGATAACTGAGTAATAGATTTCATCTTACACAAATATAATATTATAATGCCTAGAAGTCTATTACCTTTGAATGTATCCTGATAATATATGTACCAAATAAATTGTTACATGAGTAGAAAAGTAATAATAATTCTGAAATGGCATGAAGTTACTAGAACTTGACTGTTGACTTTAAAAAATCCTGTTCTGATATTTAATATTAACGATTGAAAATATGATAGATTTAGCCTGGAGATTAATACATAATAAATAGTGATGGAATTATCATTCTGGGCTAACTACATCATAAAAATTTGGAGCCCCCTGTATATGCACAATAGTCAGATAATGTTGGTTGGGAATCCCAGAAAACAGTTAACATTTGAGCCATAATAGACCTATTCCTTCTTACCTTGCCCTCTAGTTTTAGATTTATAGAAGTCTTGCAGGACTGAATAATTATGGAACTGAACTTAAATGTTTAGTTTTATTCACTTTCTGTTTATTCTGTTTTTGGTATAATATTTTTTCATACCACCCATTTTATACAACATACTAATGATTCATTTTAGAATTTAAGCATAATTATAAAACCATCAGGAAAATTGAAAAAAAAATCAGATTTAGAATCCTGATTTAAAAAAAAAACATAATGGAAGAATCTGAATTGTATTGGTCAGCATGGGAAATGCTTATGAAATGAAGTGTGTTTTTTGAGAACATATTATAGGGTAATGTATACCACACTCAAGTATGTGTTTTTATTTTCAGAATGAGACAATAGACCCGAACACCTTCACCTTGGATATGTTTTTCCATTTCTACAGACAGTTAGTTGGGCGAACTGAAGTAGACAAAGTATTTGATGAGAGGTAAGAATCTGGCATTATAATGTTTGGTGTTAAATCGTTGAGTTGCCATCAGCAAGGGGTTCAGTGGAAACCTATCAAGAAGTTTAATCTCTTAAAATGGAAACAAATACCAGTAATTCTGTAATATTCTAGCTCTCTTTCAGGCATTTTACAGCAGTTTCACTTATAATATACCAATTTGTTGCCCTATAAATATTTAGGTGTCTTGTTGTTATCTTTATCAACAGGTGTTAAAGTACAAGTGAACTTGCAGGACTACCTATTGATAAAGATGACAATAGGATCATGTGACAGTGCATTCTCTCAAGTTGACCAATCAAATGAACTAAGTTCACTTTTCTACATTCTAGCCTAAAGAACTACCAAATACCTACATCTTCTATTTAAAAGGCAATATGTAACCCTGTTGTAAGTTAAACAAGTGAAAAGAAATTTATCTAATCATTTGCAGTAGTTGCTGTAATGGTCCTTACTATTAAGTAATTCTGTAATGTGTATAATACACAAAATTATTGCATTATCGATAATTGTCACCGGTGGCCATGACACTGGTCATCTTCAGTAAGATTTTCATGCAATAAATTTTGTTCTTGTCAAGTGATCAATTTTGTATTCTAATACAATGTCCTCTGTATGAAATACTAAATTTGATTGATAATACATTTCATAATTTAGTGGTGCAAAAAAGAAGCCCTATTTAACTGTGGACCAGTTTTGGCAGTTCCTGAATAAAGAACAGAGGGATCCACGACTCAATGAAATTCTCTATCCACATTGTACTCTGACTATGGCTCAAGAGTATATCAACATGTATGAGACAAAGATAGGCATGGCAGATAAAGGTAGGCATTTACATAATATGTTTGTTCAGGTAGAATTAATGGCACTGTTACAGTCAACACGCTCAAGTTTTTAACATTAGAGCCTAGTAGAAATTTGCATTTTAACAACTTTGAACATTTTTTTAAATGGTCCTTGCCCCTACTCATCTCCCATTAAAATTGATTTTGACTCTTCAATGGTGCGATTCAGTAAGGCACTCTAGACTCCTTCTTATAAAGCATTGAGCCTGTCAAAATTTTAATATTTTTATGAAATCCTTCATGTCTTCTGAGCCAGTTTGAACTAGATTTAAATGAAGTAGTCTTGATGGAGCCCTTTCATTTTTTGTGCACTGTTTGTGTGGCTGCAGTGTAGTCCAATATGATTTAACATTTATATTATAGAATCCTGTTGGAAAAAAATCTATTTTTGTCAACTTACTCTGAGACTAATTTGGTTCAAACTTTGCGAAAAAGTCTTTTTTGTTTTACTTTAATTGGTACCATACTTATTGGAAGCTTTTAACAATAAAACTAATTTTTGTCATCTCCACTGGCCAAATTAATCCAGTTTTAATCAAACTTGGCTGAAATGACGTTATGGAACTCCAACTCAAAATTTTGTTAAAATTTCTTTTCTCATAAATCACAATCACCTTCAAGGAAAGGCTAAAATTCTGGAACTTATTTTATATGTTAAAAACATTTGCATTTGAAACTGCAGGTTCAGCAAGTCATGAATGATTACAGGCTAAAAGGAGCCTCTTGTTTGGACTACTGTATTTGTCATTATGAGGAAAATAAACCAAGTATCAGGTTTGAGCATCCAAGTATTGTATTTCTTCTTTTACCATCCCAAGTTCCTACAGATTTGCCTACCAAATCATGATTTTATCCCACTGTAATGCATAGTGCAAAAAATATTGCAATAAACATAAATTTTAACAAGCTTCATTTAATTTTTGCCAAAAACTGATTTCAAAGTAAGAAGAAGATAAAGGGATACTAAATATGGCAAACACAGATTTGGAGTCACTGATCATTATTGTTGTCTGAAAAGTTAATATGATTCTTAAAAGACAAAATAAAGGGAAAATATGTTTAAATTTATCTGAATCATACAATGCCAGAATAGATGAAGAAATATGGAAAAGATAAGGTATAATAAAAGGATATTTTGGTACGTTGATGTCATCAAACTTTGTAAACTTTGTAATAGAATCTATGTTATAAAATAGAAACCAATATTTCTACCATTGACTTCAGTATCAATTTTCAAATATTGATTTTTTCATTGAAATATTTTAACACACTGAATGATGCAGTTTGCACACCAACCAGACAGCACCAATGCAATGTCAAGACAATAAATTTTAATATCTAGAGGTTGCTGTATAAAACACAAATACATGTTACTTTGGAACATGTTGTAAAATATCTGGAATGACACTGTACAGATATATACAACAAAATTGAAGTAATTAAGATCACTGTGTTGCCTTGAAGAATGACGACGTAAAACAGCAGGTCACTGCGTGGAATTTAACCTGTAGGTCATTGTGTTTACTTGAAAAGCTGTAGGGCACTATGTGGCTTTCAGCATTGACTTAGAAAAACTGGATGCCACTGTGTAACCTTTAACAATGGCCTAAGCTTGAATTCAAAATGTTGCTCTGGGGCCTGGTGGCTGAGTGGTCTAGGTAGTTGATTTTAACTTGCCTGTAAAGATAACTGTAGCCTATTACCTTTAAGGTGTGAGTTTGTGCCTGACTTTGTCCCGTACAATAAAGGTTGTGTTTAACTTGCATCGCATATGATAAGGTTTGTCAGTTACCTTCCCAAAGTTGGTGGTTCTCTCAGGGCACTCCGGCTTCCTCCACCAGTAAAACTGACTGCCACCATATGACTGAAATATTGTTGAAAGTGGCATTAAACCATAATCAAACAAACACAATGTTGCTGTAGTGTTTGAAAGGCATCAGCATATTCTAGCCAGTTCTTGTTCAAACATTATTGCAGAGAGAAAATGACATTTCTGCCTTGAAAATTTGCTTCATTGCAATAAAACATGTTTAAATTATTAACTAGTCATATTGTTACCAAGGTGATAAGGAAATATGCTGCAGCCGGATTTATTGAAAGTGTTAATTTCCTGGACAAATTTCCTAGGCAAAATTTGTCCTTATGTATGAGTTAAATGCTCTACCTTCAATATATCACTTTCTACATGATTTTTAACATTGTTACATAGCATTAGAGTTGTACAGAATATATACATGTATTTAAAATGTAATGGTCCTTTGATGACTATTACAGAATGATAACATTTATTAATGTTGATCAATATCTATCATCATATATAACTGCTAGGATGAATATATAATTCTCATATGGATTTGTTTTGTTGTTTTTTACTTCTGGTCAAATATTTCACCACCGGCATGTAAAAATGCCATCATACAGTGTATTATGGTTTGGTGCTGTTGTTGGCTGCTTGTTGGCCTTCGTGTCTATAGACAGGTTGGTTTCCAAAGATAACTTTTGTTCTAGTAAACTGATTCTTTTTATATTGAGGGACATTGATTTTTGGTACTAGATTTTTTTGGTTTTGATTTTGATGGTCTGGTTCCATTTTTTGGGGGGAGGGGGCAAAAGGATTTTCATATATTTCATTTATTAGAAACTTTTTTGTTTATGATCTGATTTTAATGGTTTTTTTCTAATGATTCATTATAAAAATGCAACAAAAGGTGCCCATAGCATTTTTGTAGCATTTACCCATTTTCATATAAATGGGGCCAACGGGTTAAAATAAGGCAATTTTGTAGGAGATATGAAATTTTCATCCGATTTTGATGATTTTCTTTTCATTCGATTCATCTCATTGAGAACTTTTGAAATTATTTAATGAATTTCTTCTGTCTCCTACCGTTTGGGGATAAATGGGGTGAAAATGGGTGACAATGTCAATTTTGAATTATATTGAAAATTTTATTTTTTATCCAATTTTGATTGGGGTGTACCATATCCCAGTTTTGGGGATATTGGGAGTCAAAATGATCATTATTCAGTCATATGACTTTGTCAAACACTTTATTGTGTCCACACTTGCCCAAATGTGTATTTTTTCACCGTTCACATGTCATCATGCTGCACTTGGGAAGAACCTCAATTTTTTTTTATGATGATGAAACAATCTAATTAGAATTAGATCTCCGCACTTGCTCCCACCTTTTTATTTGTTTTTATTCTTTTGTCGCGGCGTGTGAGATCTGAGGACATCCCATCGGAGGTCATGTCAGAGGTCAAATTTACGATAGCCAATCAGCGATGCATCACTGGTGCGAAGGCGATTTGCCTGGCTTAGCGCTTTTGATAAAGTTCCGAAACGTTCCGAAGGAGATAATTAACCCCTGACATGAACTCGGATGGGATGTCCTTAGATCTCCCACGACGCGACAAAGGAAAAAAACAAATAAAAAGGAGGAGCAAGTGCGGAGATCTAATTTTGATTAGATTGATGATGAAAGACTCTCATTTCTGATTGCTACTAGGACAGATGCCAGAATATATATTTACCTTATGAATTACCGTATTTTGTTGCTAATGTTCAGTTTGACATGACACAAGGGTGTATAATCGACCATAGAAATGGCTGTAATTACAAATAACGTTTTTATTTTTGAAAAGTAAAAAATTATCATTTATTATGTTCATATTTATATTTATTCAGAGATGGCAAAAATTTTCAGATCTGTCAGACTTTTAGTGCAGATTTTTAAGGGTCTGACAGAAACCTTGCTGTGTCAGACCGAAAGTCTGTTAAGATTTTCAGCTGTACAGTCCATTAAAATTCATTCTCAATATGCCTTTCTACTTCATTTTGACTCTTTGTTTACAAATTATGTGATCTTGAACAGGTTATCTGAAACACACATTGGTGGTTTATTTTTAGTGATCTTATATTTAATGGATTTTTTTTACCTGTGTGTTTCATATATTAAAATATAATAAACAACATGGTTGAGAAGTGTCCGATGATGTATTGATATCTCTTGAAATTTTATTCACTAAATTGATTATTTTCTATAACTGATTGAAACTTTTTTTTCACAATTTTTTTTTAAATTCTTTAAATTTTTATTGAAAAAAAGTTAGGTCAGACAAACAGTGGTTAGGTCCATCAAAATTTCAGGTCTTGTAGGACCCATGGCCTGCAAATTGTCAAAATATTTCGCCATCTCTGATTTATTCTTATTTCAAGCTGTCTGTATTGGACATTTTAATTCTTATGCATTTTCTGCTACAACATTTCACTAGCTGTGTGCATTTTAATTTATATTTTTAGATTTCAAATTATAATGTCAATCAATGACACAATATGTTAGTTCATAAATATGGTTCAAACTTTAGTTCACTGGAATCACATGTCAACTGTAATACATATCACATATCATTTATTATAATTTTGTACTTACAAAATATCACCTTTAGTTAAGAATGATTACAGCATTACAACTATGATCTTGTGCAAAATTATGATTACAATACTAAAATTGCTGTCCAATATTGAGATTGCACAAATGAAAATTTTTTTATTTGAAAAATTTAGAATTTAAAAAACTTCAAATGTTGTCTTCATTGTAATATTGTCAGTTGTCCTGACAGAAAATTATTCATTTTACACAGTTTGACCTTCATTCAGAATTAGTGGTGGGTCTAAATTTCATTAGAATTATTGAAAACAAATTTGAAAGATGTTAGTACCAGTTAAGGTTATTATTTTAATTGATCACATGATGCACTAGTTTGATATTTTGCACATTTTTTCACATCATCATGTTTATGTTTAGCTGAAGAAGGTAAGATTGGCATGATCAATGTGGCATGTGATAGAATAGACAGTTACAATACAGCCAATCAAATCTTATCAATAATTGGATGTTGACATCATCACAGTTCAGTGATGCAGGTCTTCTTTCCACACTCTTGTTTTATGCAAGACAAATTTGTTTCTCCACACTTGTCAGGAGACTTTAGATCTCAAAAGAAAGTTTTAATATTCATGTTGAATTTCAAATGATTTAAAAAAAGGAAAGTAAAATAAATTGGTGATTTGTGGTTGATTTATATTAAATCACTTTTGACAATTTCAACAGTGGTGTATTGTAATCTGAGGTAATTTTACTTCTATAGAACATTTTTAATGTCAATCATTTGATTTTATGTTAAGTTGAGGAGGTTAATTAAAGGTCACATAGTATAGGTCCAGCACTGCAGCATGGATTCATTTTTAAATTTTCATAATTAGAATTGTTTTAATTTTGGTGATTATTTTACAGTTTTAGCCTATTATTTTGACTAGTTTTATTCTTACTTTTTTAGAAGTCAGTGGTGTTGTTATAAAAACAACAGTATTGACATATTTACAGAATTTCTTCTGAAATTCCATCTATATAGACTAGAACAACAGCACAGGTTACAATAAGGGAGAAGTTACATATATAAAATGTCCTTATGTACCCTGTATTGTTGTTATTCAATAAAATCATGGTCTGTTTTGATTAAAAGTTATGTTTCTTTAAAGATATGTTTCAAATGCAATCCTATGCCATTCCTCAGTATAATACATTCCTGTCACCAGTTTGTATGTATATCAACAATTCCAGTTATTTTCCAGACAAATTTAAGCATGGTAGTTTTCCTGCATAGAAAATAAAGATTTTGCTGGATAGATTTTTGTTGGGAAAATGATGGACTATGATATAATCTAATCGAGGAAGATCAAACCTTTATATTTATGAATCAAATATTTGTTTTTGTAGTCAGGATTAATTGTCTTTATACAAATTTAACAAGATGCCACAAGCAGGATTAAGAATACAATTTATATACCAAGAGAGAATTAGTTTTGGGAAAATGAAATTTTCTTCATATCCCCTCTGCTAAAAAAAAGTTATATCTGTGTATTTTCAGTGAAAATTGATCTCAATATTAGAAAGAAAATGATGAATTGGTATATTATCATTGAAGGTTGATTTCCCTAAGGGTTGTTAAGCATCATTAAACTTTAATGTCCAGGATTAAATTGTTAGGAAATAATAGTAAATGACCATTGTTTATCTATACCATCAATTAACGATCAATATAATGGACTGAACTATGACATCTAACTAGTTTATTATAAAGTGCTGAACTAAGACATCTTACCTGTTTATTATAAAATGCTGAACTAAGACATCTTACCTGTTTATTATAAAATGCTGAACTAAGACATCTTACCTGTTTATTATAATGTGCTAATCTAAGACGTCTTACCTGTTCATTATAAAGTGCTGAACTAAGACATCTTAATTGTTTATGATAAAGTGCTCATCTAAGACATCTTACCCTTTTATTATAAAGTGCTGAACAAAGACTTCTTATCAGATTATTATAAAGTGCTGACCTGTTTATTATAAAAAGTGCTTAACTTAGAAGTTTTGTTGAATCAAATGAAAGACCCCTGTTAACTAGTTAATGACAAATTAAAAATCTCCACAGTTTTATATAATATATAACATTAATTTTGGGGGGAAACATTAGAAATGAAGTGATCTTCATATGCCTGAAATAGCATGGCATTTTCATAATTTAAGAAAGGAATAGGTCTGGTATCATCCACTTTTACCCCATTTTCAAACATTGAAAAAATCCTGAATTATCATAAGTATAATACAGTCATTGCTTTAAAAAAATCCAGGAATGTTTTTCCATCTAAGTGAACCTCTTCATAAATATGTGATATATTAAAAATTAAAATAATTTGGTGGATTTTTAAAAGGTTTTCACCAAAATAAGTATTGGCCTCATTCAAATTAAGTTAAATTTTTAAACATATAAAACAACAATTATAAAAAAAACTTTTTTGAAAATTAAGATGAATCACATTTGCAGCCATTACTTTCAAAGCAAAACAATGGAAAATAGGGCAATTTTTTTTCAAGTTTATTAGAATTCATGATCTCAGGCTGATTTTAATTTGCTGAAATGCTAACAAATTAAAGTATTGTTTAATTTTTGGGCCAAAAACAGGCCTTATAGAACCTACTCCTTTGACAGTAAACATTTAAGCAAAAGTTCAGGGAAATTTTGTATTACAATAATTGGAGGAACTTCCTTGTTTGATAGATACTAAATTATTTAGGTTAAATGTTTGTTAGTATTTGTTCAACAAGAATAATGCTGTGTTTTAGAAGCATTATAATGAATAGGTGCAAGATGGTCTTTTCTTACACAAACATATGTTATATAATGATATAGGATTCCAACTTCCTTTGGTTTCTTCATATATTTTATCTAAGGTGGCCCTCAGATATAAATTTAAAAAAATATTTTGATTATTGGATTTTTCTAATAGCTTCAGTATACACAAAAAACAAAAAGACTGTTACTGTAGTAGCCAAAATATTGTGAAAGTTACGGAATCTAGCTTTTACCATAAAGCAAAATAATTTATTTGTATCCCCCAATTTAAGGTTTTTTGGGGGGAAAGGGGGGGGCTATATAGAATTCATGTCTGTTCTGATTTTGATGAAACTGCACCATACATTGATAGGCATAAAGAAAGATAAATACCTGTAATGCCTCCAAGGGAGATAATCAAACTTGTTTGTTCAACATGCTTGGGTCAGTGGGGTTATCATAAGGGGAGCATATCTTACAGTAGTTTTGATAATAAACTTAAAACATTAATTATGCACAAAATATAAGCCAAATGCTGGATATTTTTTTACCCAATAAGGACATTAAAGTTAATTTGAAAACAATTAGATGTTCTAAATTTACTGCATTAAGCTTTTTCTGCTTTGAAAATAAAATTTATTTGGACTGATGAATTTGAGAACCCCTCAAATTATTAATTGTTAACAAACCATTGAAATTGGAATGACCACAAATTTTTACCAGACAGAAACACATTCTGGTTCTGCTGAAGGTATTTAAGAAATAAGTAAACTATGTTCTTTTTTAACAGGTCATATGACACAGGAAGCATTTCTAAAGTTTTTAATGGGCGAGGAAAACAATGTTGTAGCTCCAGAACTTTTGGACTTGAGTCATGAAATGGTACAACCATTGTCACATTACTTTATCAATTCTAGTCACAACACATATCTAACAGGTGAGTATGCCACAATAATGTATGTAAATGTCACAATACATATCTAACAGCTGAGTATACTATATGTCCCAACACATTTAACTGGTAAGAAGTCACAACACATATCTAACAGGTGAGTAATCCACAATACAGTACATATATTTGTCAGAACACATTTAACAGGTGAGAAGTCACAACACATATCTAACAGGTTGGTATTCCACAATACAGTACATATATTTGTCAGAACACATTTAACAGGTGAGAAGTCATGACACATATCTAACAGGTGAGTATTCCACAATACAGTACATATATTCCACAATACAATAAACAGGTAAGAAGTCACAACACATATTTAATGGGTGAGAAATCCAAAATAAATTACAAATATGTCACAACTATTTTAACAGTTGTGAAGTCACAACACATTTAACATGTAAGAACTCAATACACATACCTATCTTGTGAGTAATCCACATTACAGGTCTTATATGTCACAACTCATTTAACAGGTAAGAACTCAAAACACATACCTATCTTGTGAGTAATCCACATTACTGTTCCATTATGTCACAACTCATTTAACAGGTGAGAAGTCAAAACACATACCTATCATATGAGTAATCCACAGTACAGTTCTTATATGTTACAACAATTTCCTGATTTCAACAATTTGTCAAAGTGATGCATGCAGCAAATAAATCAGAATTCTGAACATGATCTAAATCTTCAAAAAGATTAGTTTAGGATACTGCTGTTGTACAGAATTTGTATTACTGTAGGGTCCACGTAAATTTTGTTCTATCTTGCCAATATCTTGTAGTAATTGTAATTTTTCTTTTTAAAATTAATTTAAAGGTCACCAGCTAACAGGGAAATCATCGGTAGAAATGTACCGTCAGGTTTTACTCAGTGGTTGTCGATGCATTGAATTAGATTGTTGGGATGGCAGAAACGCAGACGAGGAACCAATCATTACACATGGTTACACAATGTGTACTGAAATCTACTTTAAGGTGAGTTAGAAAGTAAATAAATGAACCTTTTTCTATTTTGATGTGTGAAAACACATAGATACTTTTAGATCAGATAGGAAAACAGCAGAAGTTACCATAATGTGGCTATATTGATAAACAACATGCCTATTGCAAATGTGGATATGATCCACAGTTTTTACTCCCAGGGTTCCCACACCACTGGTAAATCGGGAAAAGACTGGGAATTTTAATTTGTATTCTCCCGGTCTTGAATAGTCTTTGAATTTCAGAAAAATCATGAAAATCCTGGAAAAAACCGTGATTTTATCAGATTTGTTTTTTCCTCATTGATCACGTCGTTCGGCCTCGCACTTTTACAGTGACCATGAAGAAATCTTTTGAGTGTTTTTAAATAACAGTATCTTGTAAGAACGTTTTGTCTAATGTTAAACACTGACAAAATGACCTTGAAATTCACAAGAAAGTGTTGGAAAACAGCTTAAAAAGTCCTTGAATTTGAGATGATCTTTGGTGTGGGAACCATGTACTTCTCTGTTCAAGTGATCTTCATATCTGTAATTAGATCTAGAATTAATAGACACAAAAAAGAAATCAAGCAATTTTCCCATAAAAAAGATAGAACTATACTTAAATGAAACCTTATTTGTGCACAAATTTTGAGACTCCAGGAAGTCAGACTATAGGAAACACACTACTGACAAAGCTTTTTAGTGCACTTTACCCAGGAAAGGGCTTACCAGAGGGTCTGATTTGGCATCCTAGGTAGCAAATTAAAATCCATTCCTTCTTACTTGCATGTACCTGATAAACCCTATTAGCTTAAATGATGCATCTAAGGATGAAAACTGCTATGGTGCTTCAGATGCTGACTGATCTATATTTAATGCAATTTTACATGAACAGCTCAGTTAAGTCCATTCCAGCATACCAACATGTCCCACATCAGCCATATTGGTTTGCATGATGCATCAAGGGAGGGCAACTTCAATGCATGCTTTGGATGTTGACTTTAACCAGTATTTAACACATGCATGACTGAGTTAGGAATAATGGTTAAACTCTAACATGTCCCACATCATCCATATTGGTTTGCATTTTGCATCAAAGGAGGGCAACTGCAATGCATGCTTTGGTCAACTTTGACCTGTATTTAACACATGCCACTGCATGTGATAGGGGATTAGTTTTACCACATACATACATACATTCATATGAAAATAAGAGATCTGGCATAATTGTCCAAGAGACAGCAATCCACCAAATAACAATTGAATTTAAACTTCTACAGGTCCCATTATGGGCCTTCAATTAAGAACTGGAGTCAATGGTGAAGTAATAACAAAAATAAATGACTATTTAAACAACACTGGATAACAGATTCCTGGCTTGGGACGGGCACATTAAGTATTTGGCGGGGTTAAACCAGTTTGTGAGCGCTCAATCCTCCCCCAAAGTGGGACATCAGTGGTGTGACTAAACAGCAATAAAAACAAAATAAAAATCAGTTGAAATGCATTTAACACTTGAGATCAATACTGAAAACCAAGAACCATTTAACACTTGAGATCAATACTGAAAACCAAGAACAAAGAAAAGTAATACATAATAAACAAAAGTATCAACCTCAAAAGAGTACTTGAATTTGTTGTCAGGAAACCAAGTTTTCGTTAACTATCAAGGGTATTAATTAAAGAATGTTGAATTTAGTGTTTAAATATCATTATAAGTCAAAGAAACATAGAATTTTGAAAATGTTCATCAATTTTCATCAAAGATTTCTCTGTTTGTTTACAGATGTTGGATTGATTTGATATTCGATCTGTAGAATTGTCAGGGTTAGTTGTACCATGACACCACTTTTCAGATCCATCTGCTTGCCAAGACAGGGGTATAGGTGTCCCTAGACACATTTTATCTATGTTTCCTTCACAAACACAACAACCATGAATGTTGAGCGGGTAAAATGAGGTTGGACCAGAAATAAATATTATAGTTTCCAGCACTATAAGATCAATGCTTGTTTATTTGTAGGAGGTGATAGAAGCCATTGCAGAAAGTGCCTTTAAAACATCAGAATTTCCAGTTATTTTATCCTTTGAAAACCATTGCTCGTAAGTAAAAAGTTAATTTAAGTATTGTTACTAGAGATCTATCCAGTGCACAAAAAACTTTTGTCTATAGAAACAGAAAGAAAGCAACATGAACTATCCTTCTTTCCATTGACCTGTAGATGCTGTGTTATGGCAGATTGAAGTAGCAGGCCAAATATGTAAACAACACTTCAATGGGTAATCACTGTTTCTCTGCTTAGCCTTCAGAATTTAAAATAGAAGCAAAGGCTGGTCAGTTTAGAGTGAATAATTTGTCTGGGTAGCATGACATTAATGACTGCATATTCCAATAGAAATAAACATCATTCTTTAACTAGTTATATTGTTGTCACATGTCATAATGTATATTTTTTAAGTTTTACAAGGAAATGATATGTACAATGAACAAAGCAATAAGTAGTTCTTATTACATCAAGCTTCAGATTTTTCATGCTGTGTAAAAAAACCTCTTTTTAACACTCGCCAAACCCCAAAAAATGTCTACTTAAGAAGTTTAATATACCAGCATAATACATGGTCAAATTTTGAAGAAAAGGGTTTGTTTTAACATTCAACAAAACGTAAAAAAATACCAAAAATGTGACCATACAACATCTTTTTGATATTTTTTGCAAACGTTGCCAAAGAGATTTGGCAACAAGTTGCAGTTAAATTTAGTTTGTATTCAGTCAGTACATTAAATCTGAAAATAGTTTGTGTTGGTTCCTCTACTAATACAAGAACATGCTGTATGTGGGTTTGAAGGCATTTTTGAAACAAGTCAGTGACCTACAAGTATTTTATTGAACCATACTTTTGCTTTCTAGTAATAAATGATATACAAAATTCAAAAGGAATAATTAAAATTGCCATTAAACCCTAACACAAACATTAAAAGATAGTTTTTTTTTTCTTTTTCCAACTTTTACAACAGTTACGATAGTTTTTAGCTCACCTGGCCCAAAGGGCCATGTGAGCTATTGTCATCACTTTGCGTCCGTCGTCGTCGTCGTCGTCGTC
>JARWCS010052297.1:0-16076 GCA_034783895.1 Geukensia demissa | reverse complement strand
ATATCCATTGTCATCTGTGAAATGGATATTTCGTACCGGTCAACCAAATCATGATGGCGACCGAAAAACTTCCGGATAACACATTCGTTTTATAAAGTTGTTTATTTTGCGTTTTAATCTGGAAACACCATGAGATGTACTTGTGTCTTTATAATTCGGTTCATTATGTAATATCTACTATTTTATTCGTGTATTTGTCGAGGCTTTTATTACAGGATTCATCCGAAATTTCGTTTTTGATTTATTTTTTGCAATATATGTGTAAAGAGTTTTCGATAGCATCACGTCATTTGGTCCAAATAATTCTGTATATAAATCCGCTTTCTAACAAACAAAAAAAAATTTTGCGTAGCTACGACCTTGGTGGCTACAGTTTTTGTTATTTAATTACCTACAAATAAGCCTATACTTATAAATGAAAGGACGGAAACTGTTTGTCAATATTTATCTTAAATATAATCTGTTTGTTTTAAATGAGATGAAGAGTTTACTTCCTTCAAAAAGTATAACACAAAATTAAAATAAAGTCTTGTTCAAGTATTTTCATATGAAAATGAAATGATATGGTATAAATGTCAGAGATGCTGCACTCTAACCACGAGAAAAACAGGTAACGAGGGGGTTAAAAAATCTAGAGGTTTCCATTACTTGCGAACAGCTCTAAATTGCTCGAAAAAAGATGGACGTAATAATACTGCTCATACCTGAATATTATCAAAAATGTAGATGCAATAAAATATATAACACAAAGACAATTTTTATCAAACCTATGATCACAATTCCTGATTTTGTACAGTCACATGAGACATGTGGTGGGGTTAAACTAGTTTAGTGAGACCCAAACCTTCCTCAAACGCATGGTCAAAGGAAAAAATCAAAGAAAATATTTGCAGTAACAGACGAACTACAAAACTTTAGCAGAATTCGCCCATTCCGACTAGATATTATCTGAATTACAATAATTGACTTAAAAATAATACATGTAAATAGAAGATACCTCTCTAATAAATGCTCGCAGTTATTACAAGAAAGCTCATTGTGAGTTTCTTGAAGATAAGACATCAAGACAGAGGATTGAATCAAACAAATTATGTCCGACGATTAAATACTCTGTTGTTAATTAACGTGAGAAAAGACCAGATAAATGCAATGCCAAATTAATATACATCTGTGTAAGGAAGTGATAAGTTTATTTATATATGTACCAACAAAAACAAGTTGTAATGTTCTGACTGTCGACCCTGTACCCTTTGTGGATTAGTTTATTAAACATTGCAGTTCGAACAAATGGATTGTTTTTAAATTTGTAAGCTTTATTAATAAGTTTCCGTATAACATAGGTTGTGATATCCCTTGTCGTATTAACATTCTACATTTGCATCCGTATTTTTTGTTACAGCTATCAAATTTTGTAAAAGTCTTTGTTATAACTGTATCACTGCTGCAAATGTTTACCAACAAAGTTAGAGACTTTAATGCAAACATTGGTAAACCGAACTAGTTTTGAAATGTAAACACCATACGAAGGGGCAAAAGTCACGTCTCTATCAAGAAACGGAAAGTAAGCTTTAGGAAAAGAAAAATCGTCACTTTTATCGTAAATTTAAGTGCATAAATCTTTCTGTTCAATTTATCAATACAAATGTAAGGAAGGGGAACGATCATTATTGATATTAGATTTACTGAAGCTAAAACATCATCCAAATATCTAAGTATTGTTAAACTTGTACACTAAATCCTTGAATTTTTGCCATAAACTGTGAGTCATAACAATATGATATAGATAAATATGCATGGAGAGGAGCACAATTTGTGCCCATCGGTATGTCAAATATCTGCCGACAGATTGTGGTGCCAAATCGTTTATTAATATTATCTAGAAGGAATTCGACCACTGTAATCGTGTCGGATGATGTCCAACAAGTTTATTTATCATAGAGTAATTATATTTATTGCAACATATGTAAAAACAGTCACACTTTTTGAATGATCATGATACGAAAATTTTATCTTAATAAGCTTATGTGGAAAATTGGTATAAAGAGAAGAAGGACATAACTGTCTAGTGTAGGAAGCAAAAGAAAATCGAAAAGCCAGACAAAAGGGGAAAAGTCGACAGACACGGCAATCTAGAGAACACGAACAAGACGGAACATGAATAACGCACAGTGTACATATATAACTAAAACAGCATAAACGCAGGTGGTCCATAAGGATAAGCAGTTCCTGCCTTTTTAAAGATATCTGCTGCATTGTCAATTTTCCAATCCGGTATTAGTCATTTCGGGGTAAAGGGGAGGCTTCATTGGATCATAACCTCCGGGCGGAAAAAGCGAATAGCCTGTTTTTGGTTTACTACGCGATTCACCGGCAAAGGTAGGGTTTCATCTGTGAAACGGATATTTCATACCGACCGACATGATTGTAGTGTCGACCATAAAATTCCTAGAGATAAAACATTCGATTGATGAATTTTCATAATATTTGTTACAGAAAGTAACAATGAAAGTCTTAATAGTAGTCAGAGCACTAGTTTATAAAATTGAGACGTTAGCGGTTGTGCGTTACTAGAAGCAGAAATGAACCGAGACTTATATATAATCTCAGGCGTTTAGAATTGAAAGAAATAACACATTTTTAACAGACAGTTTGCATTCCAATCGGCACAAAATGTACCCTCCCCCCTACTAGACGGACAGTTTTTGTACTCGTATGAAGCAGAATTCCTCCAGTGTCTCCTGTGAAATAACAAAAAGACATTAGACATTTCGTTTAATCTTCAAAATTTTAAGATATCCGACAATCGGTATGACTTAAACTTTCCTATTGTCAACTTCCCATATATATGTGGTAATATTACTGCTTCCCTACCAGTCTCTGTAAATTTCAAGTTTAATGGAAGCGTAGTCACCATATTTCGACGATGCTTTGTCAAAACATGATAGATTTATCTCGCTTTAGCTCGGATTATCGTATTTGAAATTTTTTTACTACTTGACATTACTTGATTGAAGGAGATCTTTTTTAGGGGGAGGGGCTTATGGCTATACTTCATTTTCATTCATTGCTCTTTCTGATCCCTAAACTGAAAGCATTCTTGTTGACATTTAAAAGTTGTGTAATATGTTCCTTAGTTCATTTGTAATGGTAAGAGTTGTAAACGGTTCGCATCCTACTAAAGGGTTGAACTTAACTCACAACACCTGTGTTAATTACCTGTCCAAGTCAGAGGTTTTATCCTGTTATATAACAGATATTAATTTTGATACAGTTCTATTGGATGTAATGCTTTTCAAGGGAGTTTTTAAAATCTTATGAAGTCCACACATTTTTGTTTTGAATTCAGAAAATCAAATGATAACAATGCAATAATAATACATTTTATAACCCAGATAGTGCTAATGAGAAATAAAAAGGCATTTTGTATCAGAAAAATAAGCAATTTAGTAATTAGTTTTCTAATGACATACAAGAATTGCGACAAAATAAGTTAATAGCGTTTTAAGTGGGTGTTTCTTAAAGTCCATCGCCATATATTTCATGCATACTAGTATTCATTTAGTCAGGATTACTACCATATAATGGAAAGAGGTCATGAAAGTTTGAATAGCCCTCAAACTGTTCATATTTTTGCAAAATGTGTTAATTTATTTAAAATTTGTACAAAAAATTTAACTGATGGTTAGAATATGCCTAAAACTAAAAACTGGAACTTTCTAAATTTGTAATATTAAAAGTATATACAACTTTAGGAAACATTTCTGTTTTTGGTAGTGTTCTTGACTTTTAAACGAGTTCAGTCAATAACCATAGTTGTCTGTAAGAACCATATATATCTTGTAGACAACTATGTTGATTCAAATATTAATACTTTTCAGTTGAATATATATCCAACTGAAAATTATTAATATTTGACTCCCACTTATCGTTGAAGCTGTACTAATCTGCAAGCTGGTAAATGTTAATCAGTGACACAAAAGTCAGCCTAAAGAATCGTTAAAAATGTTTAATTTATCTTTATATTTTTCGTATCGGCGTTCACTAAGTCATGAACTGTATATTTCAATATCTGGTCCATTAAATTCTCAAAGTTGGACTGATCTTCTTATTATTGGTCCCTATTGATGAATGTAATTCCATAAAAACGCTTTATACACAGTTAAATTTGGCTTTTGAATATTTTTGTATATATCATCTGGATCAACGTATTCATGATGGTGACCATAAAATCTAAGGGGGTAGGATTTCAACCCTGATTTGTCGTTTCCTTGTTGTAGTTATTTACGCAACAACATCTATCGCGATCGTATCTTTCTGGCACATATTCCATATTCTCTAGACTTTCTTTTAAATGGAATAACTGTTGGTTGCTTAACGTAAATGTCACATATTTACATATTCAGGATTTCAGCAAGTTCTTCAAGTCAATTGAACTTCACTAGTAATGGAAAGTGTGGCTTAGAGGAGACCTGAATTGTAGATCTTTTGTCTCACGTTTAATTCGACAATTAGTTATGAAAATGAAAACTCATTTAAAATCGTAAGTGCTGCAAAATTAAATAAACCTAAGAAACAGTAGAACCCGATGTAACAGTAGAACCCGATGTAACAGTAGAACCCGATGCATCTAAACACAAGTTAAACAATGTAACTTTTTCTACCTTTTGTTAAGTGGTGGTAAGGAAGCTACGTTTCAATATTCAACATATCTACTTATAAGTAATTATAAAAAGATGAAGTGTTTCCTTCCTTTAAAAATTAGAACGCAACAAAATACTTCAAAATAACTTAATATTGAGTCTTCCCCGAAAGACATGTGTCGCATGCTTTCTATTTATCTAGAAAGGCAAACATGGATGGCAAAATGTTAAATTGGGTGGAGATACTATATTCTACATGAAGCAATTCATAAAAATGTTCTTAATTTCTTAAAATATGAGCTGAATTATTTCTTTAGAACCTGGGATGCATAAGTTGTGAAAGGAGTAGCTGATTAGAAATTATTTCTCCCTTTTCAGCATATTGCAAACCAAAATTGTAGTATTGAATTCATGTGAAAATAAAAAAGGAGGTACAATATATTACATCTATTGATAACGAGTTTTTTTTAGATTTGTTTAATTTTTATAAATGGTTAAGGAGGAGTAGCAGATAAGAAATGGTACCACCTTTCACAGTATTTCGCAAGTTAAAATTGCAGCCAAATTTCAAATATTGAATTTCTGGAAAAATAAAATAAGAGGTGCAATACTGCCTCCATTGATAAGGATTCTGTTAAAATTTGGTTCATTTTTGTAATTGGTTAAGAAGGAGTAGCTGATTAGAAATTGTTGTCCCCCCCCCCCTTTCAGCATATTGCAAGTCAAATTTGCACAAAAAATTTACAGCACAAAATTCCTGATAAAATAAAAAAGGAGGTGCAATATTACATTCATTGATAAAGAATCTGTGAAAGTTTTATGATTTCTATTAAGTGGATAAAAAGGAGTAGCAAATTAGAAATGGCACCTCCATTTCAAATTCAAAATTGCAGCAAAATTTAATATATTGATTTTTTTTAAAAATAAAAAAGAAAGTTCAACGCTTCACCTCATTATAAAGAATTGTGAAGGGTTAGTTAAAATTTGTTTAGTGGTTTAAGAGGCTAGAAGAAGACGACAAAATGAGTGGTCATTATGTTTTTTTCCAAAATGTTACATAGAAACCTTTGTTTGATGCTGATCAGAGTTATTTCCTCGATTGCTTTGGTGCTATCCAACTCAATCAAAGCTCAAAGGGTGTGTCGGCACATGCGATAAGATTGAGCCAAAATTGGTTAATTATTTCAAATATTTCAGATATTGCCATTGATGATTTATTGGTTGTAAATACTTTGTTGTTTACATCACTATTGTGTTAGCAGCTTCCTCTATATGTGCATTTTGTATTTCTCCATCACTTTAGAAGTTTCATTTCCTAAATGGTTTTCAACAGTTAAAGAACAAAAACCAATCACAAAAACTGACCGTTGTAAGTTTTCTTTGAAGACACTACGTACTTCTTCTGCTCACTGCATCGTCTTCTAAAAAATTTATTGTTATCTTGTAGGCTAACTGCTGTTGTTGGAATAAGTACACATTAGACATTAGGATTGTTGTGAGCTGGTTGATAACACTTTGCTTCGGCCTTGTTTCAACTCTTTTTACTACGTACTGCCGATTCTGCTAGATAAGGGTATAATCATTGGAATCTGAATCTGGACTTATCTAGAATGTATCGTGCTGCTCTTGCAATAAGCACTCGTTGATCATTTTCTTTTTAATGATTGGTGAAGCTTCTGTGTCGGCCTTGTTTCGGTCTCTTTACAGCAATCTGGATCTTCTGACAGGATAATGTATACCTCGTTGTAAAATAATGAAACATACTAGCCCAAGTAAAAGGTGATTCCCTTCAAAAAACATGTTCGTATATTGTTTTAATAAAAGACAAGACAAAATAATCATCAAAATATTTAAGATCACACAAACAATAAAAAGACAGACATGAAGAGTCTTTTATCCTTCTTAAAATTTAGATTAGCTCCTGCGTTTTTTTTCTAATATTTTTTTTTTTTGCAAACCAGTTTAGATTTCAGTGGTTTGTTGATTTTGTTTATACTTATTGCGTAATTCCTACATTTCCTCTGTCCTCTTTGCTATCTTAAGTCGTATAGCTTGTTATCATCGACTTTAACATGCGTTTGGGTAATATATGATTGAGTTGTCTCGCTTTTAACTCAGGTTTTTTCTTCCTTTTTTCCTGATAACAGTGTATCTCAATCCAACCACACGAACGAAAAACAGAGGGAATTTACAAATCTTAAAGGGTGGAATATCACTCCTTGTGAAAAGCTCTAAAGTCACACATATAAAACGTGTATGCGTAAAATGATAGTGCTCTTACCTGAATATTATCAAAAATGTCCATATAAATGAACATTTGATATATATAGCCAAACCTTTATGACCACCATTCCTGATCTGCACATGAAATCAAACAATTTTAAACCATTAAAAAGTCACCTCCATTTTTGTGAAATATTTGGATTTTTCAGTAATAAACTTATTTTGTAGGCTGTGTTTTCAAGAAAAAAATAATTGGATATTGGACTATTGTGTTTGTATGCATCAAACAGACTGAATAACGTAAAAGTGTTTAAAATACTTTTAATATTCATTTCTCAAATATAACAGGTTTTGGAGTATTCAAATAACATCTTTTTTTCAGAACCAAACTGTTTAATCTAGATACAAAACATCTCCTGAAAACTACGACGTCGTAATACACCACGAGCTGCAATTTAAAAGTGTGGAAAACTCTAAAGGTCGTGTCGCATCTGAAAAGTGTTGATATCATAAAAAGTCAATACTTCAAATAAAATACAACTTAGTATACTACCAAATAAAAAGTAAAATTTTTCGAGCTAAAGTCTATCAATATCGGGAGTTCAATCAGGATTAGTCGTGCCCCGCTATTTTGTACATTTCTTGTTGTTTGGCATGTGGCTCATAATATGGTATCATCTTAACGACAATCAGATAATTATTCATTTTTTATTTAGATATTTAAGATAATTACACGGGAAAACATTTTTTGCTATATTATAAGGTATGGGACTAAATTCTGTCGAAATTTAGAAATAGATCATAGAATTTGCTTTCTAACATACTAACTTGTGGCTTTCCGTGAATGTTTAAACAAGGTTTTATTTAGAATTTTTGTAATATAAAAACAGATACCTACCTTATATCATATTATGCAGTTTTTTATGTTTTCTAGGAAATTGACGCATTTTGAAGGAAAGATAACATGTAAAATAATCTGTTCATTGTGTTTATTCCTAGAAATATTCTTAATTGGAACAGCAAACCTTTCACAGTAACTGTCTTTCAAAATCATAATGCAAATTTGATGCTAATGTAAGCTAATGTTAGCTCTGCATTGAAAAAGACAACTACACCAATCCAGTTTTTAAGTGTTCCAGTTAAAAAACACACTTAAAACTTCTTATTTCAAATTAGATTTGCATATCCATTAGGACGCTTAATTTGGAATTTTGCTTTATATGAAGAAAAAGTAAAATTTTAGAATAAACTTATTTTAGAATATTAATCAAAGTACAGTAAAATAACAACAAAAAAACGCAGTGAAATGGAATTTCCCTTGTAATACATTTAGTTTTAGTCTACAGCATTTCAGTTTTTCCTAGAAATATAAAATCGTCCTTATTATGCAACCAGGCAGACCCGAAACAAACAAATATGCAAAACAAATGAAAGTATGTCAAATTGAGGATGAAATCTACATTATATTTAAAAGCTCTAAATCGCACCAAAGTAAAACGCGTATACGTAAAAAATACTGCTCTTATCTTAAAATGATCAAAAATGTATATCTAACAAAACATATAACACAACGCAAAGACAAACCTATGACTACAATTCCTAACTTGGGACAGGCACATGCGGCATGCGGTGGGGTAAAACTAGTTTAGTCGGATACCACCCTCCCAAAACCGACGATTGAATACTGTGTTGTCTATAAACGTGAGGATACATAATTATATTGGAGTTTCGAATAGTAAACTGTCTTTATGGCTTGTTTTTTTTCAATTATGCAAGTAATTATGTCGTGCTTTTTGAATAAATTAAAACTTCGATATGCTAAAGCCATAGCCTGAATCAAATATAGACTTCATGTATATTCTCACATAAAACTGTTTGTATTTGTAATGTAAGCCTGTTTGAAAAAAGTCTCTTCTTAAGTTGACAGATAAAGTGGGTGTAAAAATGATATTTTCTTAGAAACTTAAAAATAGTGCGCTTTGATAAGTAGCACGGCCTCTCACAAAGGACCTAGACATTGAATCCAGGGTGCAAAAATGTAGTTTATTTTGTGACAGAATGACGTGTCTTGAAACATTTATTCACCCAACAATCTCCGTCTTACAATACCTAAATAAAGTTAAGAAAAGACGAACTGGACAAAATTAAAGATTACACCAGTTCAAGTAATGGAAAAATGAGTTTACAATATAGAATAAGAAACAAAAACCAAAAACCGAGCTACCAAATATAATCTCTGTTTCAAGCAACTGGGAAAAATTAAATGGAAACACTGGCCTAAATATTATCGAAAAGGACGAAACTACCAAAAAATATTTCCCAGCCCATTTATAATTGCATAACAAGCACAACGGCTTACATGACATGTTAACATCTGCTAAGATAAAGTAATAAACATTACTATGAAAAAAACTTCGACCACCAAGTATCCCATTCCATAACAGAAGCTGTAAAAGGCCGCATTGATTTGTGTCTTGAGTTTGCATTGGTTATCGCGTGTCTGTAAAAAGAATTCGAAGATACCAAAGAGGCAGACAAAAATCGTTAAGTCAGAAGACAGACAAGACCATGACCAACAATTGAAACGAAAGACAAATATAGTATACACAACAGTACACTGAAAATCTACAGCTGGAGTAACACTACCCCTTCAAAAACATAGGTGGATTAGGTGCACCGGAATGCCTCAATGGTATGCTGCTCCATAACTGTCAACCTTGTGTACATGTGGTGTTACTCAATAATCGAAGCCGGTTTTGAGACAATCAGTCTAAATTACAAGTTTTTTACATTTGGATTTTATACTCTACACCACAGGATTGAATTTAAAACAAATTTTGGCAGAAATGTTATCTGGATGTTTGCCCATAAATTTTCGTTATTTTCGCATTTTGGATTAAAAATGAAATTTGGTCGCAAGAGCCAGTAGGTTTAACGGTTGGTTGAACCTTTCAAAAACATATTTTCGAAAACAGTTTAAAAGATTATCTTACTTTAAACTTTTGACTATCAGTACTTTGTCTGCTGGGAAACTGTTTAAAGTTGTGTTCAGCATTCTGGGAGTGTTACTGGATTGTTGTCAATTCTTTAAGCACTTAAAACATGTTTATTTTATGAGAAATGATATTGACTTTATATAAATGATAATTTGCATTGCATGAATCTTGTTTTTGACCATAATTTAAGAGGATACCCTGATATAAAAATAGGAGATGTCGCATGATTGTCCATGAGACAGCCATCCATGCACCAAATGACAGTCGAATTTAAACTTCTACAGGTCCCATTACGGCCTTCAACAATGAACCAGAGTCCACACTATAACTTAGGCTGTAAAAGGCCCCGAAATACAAAATGCAAAACTATTCATAAAACACGACAACCGACCTAATATATTGAAAAAATGTTGAACAAATAACAATAAATGACAAATTAAACAAAGACAACCACTGGACTACAGGTTCCTGGCTTGGGACAGGCATATAAATATGTGGCGAGGTTAAACTGGTTGGTGAGCGCTCTGAATCATTTTAGTACGTCAGATGATTTATCATCGGGCTGAGCCCTTTTATGATCTGTCAACAGAAAAAAGTAAAAACATTCTCAGTAACTGTGAGCATTTCTACAGAAAATCTCCCCGCGTTGTTCAGATAATTTGAAGATCAATCTTTTACTTTCTTGTATGATTTTAAAGTGTGCTTTTGACTTTATTATTTAAATTACTTTTGCCGGTGGCCACGATAAAAGGGAGAAACTTGGGTACCAACAAAATTATTTCAATTCCATTGGCTTGCGCAGGATTCTTTCATGTTGGAAATCTTTGTGCAATTTGGGTTATCTTTGCCATCGGTATGCTTGTCAACATTTCGGTATGGAACTTATCACCTTACATGTGATTTATCTGAGGTAGCCACCATTTTTGAAAGCTTTGTAGAGGTGTCTCTATCTGAGCGTGGCATTTTTTTCTATTTTATGTGTATATGTGGTTTGGTCTGCCTGATATAATTACAGATCTCTTGTTTCTTAATTGAATGTGGTCAATAAATCAAATTAGGCTGACCAATCCGAAACATTCGTAAAACACTGTATGTTAATAGGAATTAAGGTAAAAATGTTCTTTTAATTTTTTTTCAGCGTACCAATAGTTTAGCCAATTGCCTTAGTTTCTTGTCGTCTCTACATTTTGAGCATGGTTGTATTTAATAAGCGAATGTTAAGGAGACCCGAAGCATTTGGTCAATAAGTAAAATATTTCACTCTTGGAAGATATGGCTTAAATCTTGCAGGAAGTATATCGTCATTTTAGATATCTTAATATTCATCAAAGTACCATGCATATATGTTTATATTTTAATTGAAATTACAAACCTGATGTGTCTAAAGAAATGCACATTTATTTCATTTACTTTTTACAATTCTTGCAGTTGTATTTCTGTCCGTTGGCGATATCTTCGACAGACATTAAGCATAACTTCCGCTTGTATTTATTACAACATTCCACAAAAATGAACTGAAATATTTCTGATGTTTGAATTAATATTTTCTTTATTTTAATATACTGAACTAGAAATGTTTAATAAGATGTCTCTTCTTATTTTTATTTATTTGCTTGCGTTCTTTTAAAACATTATATTGTCATATAGTCCAGACGAACTATATCTTGATTTCAAAAAATCGAATCTTACGAAAAAATAAAAATTCTTCCTGTAATTTGTGTTTGTATTCTTGTAAATCATACAGAATTAAACTACTTATTTTACGAATAGATTTCCCATAAGTTTGAACCTCCTTATAAATAAAAACATTTAAATAATTGTATATAAAAAAGGACACAATTCAAAATTCTAAAGATCACCAATAAGCCACTGCCATATTGATTTTATGATTATAAGTAACATTTAAAATCTATTTCATATCAAGACTTATTTGGTAATGTTTTTTCTTTTGAGGACTATATAAAGCGTTTTTGTTGGATAAATTAATCATTTTTGGTGGGGAGGGTGTGGATTGCTTTGGATATTACATCGATACATTAGTATACATATGGGTTAATTATTTTATTATATGTTTAATTTGATCAGACATTGTTTTTCTTAAATGGTTTTTGTGTTGTATGTTTTTTTAAACATTTCATTTCTATCTGGTATTTCATTTATAGTGAGAATATTGTTAAAAATGAATTGTATTTGATACCCTTGTGTTCTTTTGTTTTGGTGCACAACATTGCATAATATAGGCATACATTTCATCTGTTAATTAGTACTAATTCGGGTAGCGTTATTGGACTACCTAGTAAAATAGTTCCACAATTAATCTTCACCCCGGGATCTAAATCAACAAAATTAGTTTTCACCATATCCTTTCTTTATATAGTAAATTGCAATAACTAAATGTCAATAACATCCATAAAATATACTTTAAATATACAAATACGTTAAAACTTCTGAACCATATCCTCTTTTGAATTAGTAAGGTTTGTATCATGTGTATGCTGACGTTTTAAAATTTAACTCATAATCAAAGACGGTGATTAATCACAATGCGTGATAGTCACCACAATGTAACGGTAGTACGAGAACGAAATACAAGTGGGAAATGGCAGCATTAGTTTGAGGGAGTATGAGTTAATATCCTAATGAACCCTGAAACTACTTGTCGATTTGCATGGGCTCTACTGGTTCCAAGTACCCAAGACCCGATACCCAAATATAACGTCATGCATATATGTTTGAATAATCAAGTGTATTTAGTTTGAAAAACCACAGATACTCGAATTTCTCAGAACTGCACCTTCGATTGTAATAATAACTTTTACGCCTTTTAATTAAATGTGTTTACATGCACCAATTTTACAGCGCAATTGCTAGATGAATGATAAATTAAAGTTCATCATTTGAAGTGAGCTAGTTGTTATTATCTATATGTGTAACGTAAAAATAGACAGTTGTATAGATTGCTTTCATTCCTTTGTTAGATTAAGGTGTTGAAAATACTAATAATAGAAAAATTCTATTAATCAACACTCAACATTAAGGAGCTATATACCAATTTTTCAAGCACTGCAACATAAGATTTTAATAGCAACAGATTCCTTTACAATCATTTAGATATTATTTTGAAAATCTCTGTAAAAGTATATTGAAAATATTACAAAAAGCTGAATTTCTTAAAGGTGTTGTCGTTGCATTTTCGTTATTTGCTGCTAACCCTTCCGGTGCACCCTAAATCACCCTATTTCTGTTTCCCCTTTGGTATCATCGAGTTCTTTTATAAATATTAAGGAAAAATAAAAATATATTGTAACTGAATCATTGAATTAATGTGGTGATCGAAGCGATAAAAAAATAAAGGGTTGAAACATTGTGACGAGTCATGAAACTATAACGGCCTCAACAGTAAATGAAATTTCATCATTGTTGATTGATTGATTGATTGATTGATTGGTGTTTAATGTCCAGTGACAAACATTTCATGCATATCCAGAACGAGAACAAGTAATCGAACAATATATCACAAAAGAGGCTAGCTGGGTATTAGGCTGGGGAATTTAATAGCCACAGGATGCCAATTTGGGATTGTTTAGGTAGGGGCGAGAAATTTAGCCTATAAAAACTGGTCACCTACGGACCACTCATTACGAGCTGTTGCAAAGAGATCTTAAACGTGCTGAGAGCGTGGCATTTTCCCAACACGGGGCAAGGCGGTAACGTTCGCGTCCGAGACGGGTTGAGAATTTATACATCCCGCCCAACCAAAGGACGCCCCTTTAGAAGGGTTCTACCTCCTGACGAAAAAAACGAGCAACCAACTTCTTAACCCCGGCTACTCTCGAGGTTGTTGAGTATTTATACATCCCGCCCAACCAACGGACGTCCCTTTAGCAAGGATTCTACCTGCAGGCGGAAAAACCGAACGGCATATATTTATATCGCGGCCGCCTATGGGGGCCCATACTTCTTGTAGTATAAAATTATGAGATGTGGCATGATTGTCCATGAGACACCAACCAACCAAATGACAGTAGAATTTTTATTTCTACTGGTCTCATTATGGCCTTCAACACCAGAGTTCATACCATATAACATGAAGCTGTAAAAGGCCCCGAAATACAACTTTTGAAACTATACATAAAACACGACAACCGACCTTGATATCAAATTAATGTTTTTGTCAGCTTCTTATCATTTCAACTCAATATTTCAATGAAAATGTGTGAGGTAATACATATTACGTCAGAGAAAATAGGTGTGTTATAATAGACAGTATGACAAATTTCCATTCAATTAAAACGCATCAATTCACCTACATTTAATTTAAATACGTCTCATCTTATTCATATCATAAGTGAGGGAGTAGTTCAATGTCATTCAATAGTCTGCGGTTTTACCGACTAATATGCACTTGTAAATAAAGTATGTACACGTTAAAAGGTCAAGTATTTTCAATACATGTTACTAAGCAAACTTGTTTGAACGGTAGATGCTTGACACAAACCACACTAGAGCTGAACTCATCTGGTTTTAAAAACATGATGCCTGATTTTCACGTACGATCGCCTCAAAAGTTTACAGGAAAATGTCAGCACATTTGTTAGAGTACTAATATAGTATATTCGGAAGAGATTTCCTGATCGATATCCCTCGTTAAATATATCTGACTTATCAATTGACTGGAAAATACAAATTTTCATTCTCTTAGCTTTATTTAAGTTATGACACACACTGGCGAAGCTTTACCTTTGTACGATACAAGTTTTAGAGGCGTAACAGGTTTTAGCTGCGCTAGTGGCGATTTCCTTTAGTTCAGTTGATAGAGCGGGGAACTACGGTATATAAAGATGTTGAATGTTTTTTTTACTTTAAATAAATTTTTGTCGTCTCTGCTGTAAAATTTGTTGAAAGTTATATTCATAAATCAAAAACTCCCTGAAAAGTTGGACTGTCTTATCTTATGTAAATGACACGTTACATGCAATATCAACACACAAACATAAAAAATATTAAACCAGAACGAAAGGGAAATGGGAAAAAAATTAAAGAAAAGCCGACCTGACCTTACGTTAAAACTCCTTGAAATTGCCGGTAGTAGGTTGGTGTTTTATTTCTGGTCAGTCTTATCAGTCCTTGTCTTCCATTTCTCTTTCGTTCCTTGGATATTGTCGAACACTTTTTACGCATTTTTTAAAATTATATTTCAACATGCAATAATCGACTCACAAGGCGTATTTACTTGTCCAAGAAGGGTACCCCGTCTTCCTCCACAAATAAAACTGACCTGGCGATATATATAACTACAATATTACTGAAATTGGCGTTAATCACCAATCAAACAAACACAAACTTAACTCATAAATGTGATCATGAAATTAATGCAGACAGACAAGACCGTGGCCAACAAAAAAAGGAACGAAAGACAAACATTGTACGCACAACACTGAAAACTAAAGCTAGATTAAAAAACTAGGGTGAGTTCAAGTGCTCCGGAATGTTAGCAACTCCTACTCCACTATTGGCAAGTAAATCAGCCACGACTCACCGTTAGTTTTCTTGTTTAGTGAGGAATGCTAATTAGTAGCGCCATTTAAAATTTTATGCAGTAAGATTATTTTTTTTTTATTTGGGGGGGGGGGGAGAAGGAAGAGGGAGGGTTCTCCATTTTTCAATTGTAATATGTTGAATTCGTGATTTCATGATAAAAAAATATCTTATACAATATAGATAAATGCGCATTATGTGTTGTTTGAAGAAGAAATTAATATTAAATTTTGTAAACGTTAAAGTAATTTGAAATTTGCAGATCAAATCAGAAGGTTCTATGTAGAGAATGTTAAATGTTGAATCTGCAAAATATTAACTGTTGTATTATGGTTATATCTGGAGATTTGAAATGGTTGTTAAAGAAGTATCTGGAGAATGTTAAATTGACATCTTTTTCGTAACATTTGAATAGATGTTGTAAATATGTTAACTTTTATTGATTGTCATTACGACTTTACTGGAGGGTTCATTCATTTATTTTATTTATTTTTTTTTGCTTATGGTAGATCTCTGGAATAAGTATTAGAACTTTTTCCTAGTTCGATTGTTTGGACATGAGTACTTCTACTATTTTTGGATCTCGGCTTTCCTGTGTTTTAGTTCTAATGCTGCTGATGAGAGATTACCTAGGGTTCTAATGCTGCTGATGAGAGATTACCTAGGGTTCTAATGCTGC
>JARWCS010052080.1:0-16080 GCA_034783895.1 Geukensia demissa | reverse complement strand
TCTGCATGTTATGAATAAATTTTAAATTGTAAATTAATTATGAACGTTAAGTAAATGGTTAACAAATATGAAAATCACTTCTCGGATGATCGCCATCAAACATAGATAAAATAGGAAATCATTGCAATTGCTAAAACATGATAAGCTTGAAATTGTCATCTTGTAACTGGAGTAAAATTAAGGTCTCGGCAAACAGGTAGTAGACGCTCAAATGTTTGGAATTCGCGTACAATACAGCGTAATTAATTTTTGGATCAACTATACAACAATTTGAATCACCAGAAGCTTAAAAACGTCGGTTGTAAATGTCATCTCTATAAAGTGGTGTGAAAAGTCAAAATCTCGGCAAAATGGAACTTAATGCTTCACAGTACAACTCATCGGCATCAAACTTCCGTTAAATTGTAAACTGTCGAAAACATTTTTGACCTTACCGGGTTTACCATAAATGTCAACAATCATTAGGCAGATGCTCGATATGTATGATTATCACTAACACATTACTTTTGACAAATCTTACACAATACCACTTACACAGCTGTAATCTAATAAAGCTAAAGCAGGTAAGATATAAATCATGCAAATTACCAGTTGCGAAGAAACAAAATATCATCTTTACTAGTAACATTCAAGAGTCTTGATAAATAGGATATGTCCTACAAGTATCTAAATAGCTTAAACAATCAATCTAACTCATCCTCATCAGTCCTCAGATAAACGATAGAACTATTTCAATAACCAGTAGACAACAGCCGAAAAAGCATCTTCAATCAGTAAAGTACAAACTCGTAAAACAGGAACTAGAGAACGACAAGTCCAAAAAGTTCTCATAAGTAGAACCCGACAAAAAATTCAGATGATCAATACAACGGTCGACGTATAAATGGAGAGACTTATTAAATGAATCCTTTATTATGACCTTAGTTGATTGGGGACAATTATGTCTAGACGTAAAAGTTCAGTTGGTTTATTACTTATTGTTAAAAACAAATGTAACCTAGCAATAGAAAATAGTTTACATTGTGTCTTTTTCACAGAAAAAAAACTACCTTAACCGTAATGAAATATGCATGTCCTTCATGAATATTGATGGCAGTATCTTCAGCCGATATACCACAGTCTTCCAAGGTTTTAGTAAATGGTATTATATCATCATATCCTGGATGGGATCCCACTGCCCACAAGTAGTGATCTATTCCACTTTCCGTGTCCAAGAAAACATCTCTCCAACTGTAAAAGAGTGATTTTCTCAAGGTAGAGTACAAATCGTATCCTGATATAAAAATGAAATGATATGAGGTAAATGTCAGAGAGACTGTACTCAAATGACGAGAAAAACAGAGGAAGTTTACAAATCTAGAGGTCTCCACAATGCCGTCAACAATGGTGGAATACCACAGTTGTGAAAAGCTCTAAATCGCGACAAATAAAAAAAAGTATATATGTATAATAATATTGCTCTAACCTGAATGGTATAAAAAACGCACATGTATCAAAACATTTAAGTAGTATACTTATATGAATATAATATACTTATGTATCTTCTTCTATACTTACCAAGTTGTTGCAATGGTAAGCGTGCTCTCCGCGAGTTCGGAAGTTCGTGGGTTCGGCCGGTTGAAATTAAAGAAATTTGCTGCTTCTACATTAAACACACAACACTAACGGATAAGATATAAGAAAATAATATGTTTGATGTGCTGTCGTGAACTGACACTTAAAAACACGGCTCAGCGTGTCGGTCTAGTACAAAGTAGGGTTTATTCATCATCACCTATTAATCTTGCTCTCGTCCTGAATATGCATAAAATATTTGCCACTTCACGTTAAACAACATTCAATCAAACAATCAATCTAATATACTTCTTTGTAAAAGAAAGAATATGGAATATACGCACTGTGAATATATGCCAGAAAGACATAATCCACATCTTTGTGGATTGTGCATTGAATAATTTCTCGGAATGCTGTTGTCTTTAGTTTATTTCAGTTTTCTTTCATTTTAACCATTATTTTGATTTCAAAAAAGCTAAAATGAAAATAAAAAAAAAACTGCCGTAAATATCAGACAGATTTCCAACTACGAGACAAACAGTGTAATTTACAAATCTAGAGGTCTCTCCAAGGCCTTCAACAAGGTGGAAAAAGCTTTAAATCGCTAATCAACCGTAATGTAGCCTTTGAAACATAATTAATTAAAACAAAAATTAAGTCGAAAGTCATACAATTTTAAACATTTAAAAAGTTTACAATTAACGAATTGTTAACACATGCATATACAAACATACCAAGCATTGATTTCACTCAAGTTAGAAAGATGTCTGCCCTCTATTTTAATTGGATTCGATGATATCTCTGGTGGAGAATCGTCAATTTTTACAGGATGTGAGTCTGCTGTAGAGCTTCGAGTTGAAAAATCTACACCTGAAATTCATTAAAAATATGTAATGGCAAAATATCAAAATCTAATTCATATCTGATTCATGCTTAATACATATAGATTTTAACATAAGAAAGCTTGTCATCCAAATAAGCTATCATTTAGTTTATTATCACAATGTTTTTAATTGCATTTATTAAGTATACCTTCAAAGTATCAAAGGAAACTAATATCATCAATACAAAAGTTTTATATAATACTGTTGCATGGTTTAAGTAAAATGCCATATTTCCCTTCTCATCGATAATTACAAACTGGAAGGGAATGCTATATGTTTATCTGAGCTGAAAGAACGTGAAAGTTTAAATTAACACAAAATCTTTTCAACTGAAATCTGCATGGCCAGAAACAAGTCTAAATGGCTAAAACAAATGATATAAATCTGACTGACGTGAAAAGAGAAAACCTATCTCAACTGACCAAAACTTTCAATCAGAAGATTGCTCGGGATAAAAGTTTTACTGCATTAATAAAAACTATTTCTGTTACACCAGTGATATTTTAAAATGATAGACTGATGATCAGAGAGTTAAAGAACTGCTTCTTTAATCTAATTATAATTAAATAAAATCAACCCTATATAGATAGATTCAGCTTTGTTTTTACACTGTAACCGGCCGGTTGATTTGAATATCCTTATTGTAGATCACCATCATTTGACTGCACATTTTCATTTAGCATGTGTTATAAAAAGGAAATAAGGATAGAGTAGTTTCTCAATTAGAAAACGTAAGTATATGAGGTACTGTGTAATCAACGATCACCGGTGAACTCATCATATATCAAAGCAAAGTTAGTGCCCGTTAAAAATATTTTTTTAGTATTTTCAATCAACTTAAAAGAATGATGAACATTAATATTAGTTGAAGATATATGATGAAAAATACATTATTCCACGCAAAATTCTATCCGTGACATCATAGACATAAAAACACAATATTAAAGGAAAAGGGTCGTTATGCCGCGTTTTTTTGGCCCAAATGTGTTCCTTTTACAATATGAGAATGCTACATTAATTAAAATGCTCTTTTGTCTAAATAATTTTTTGTTCTATGTTGAAACAAAGTATACTTTTGTCCTTTGAAGAAAATTTATATATGATAAAAGAGAAATAAAATGACCTTGATCTGTCATCTTTCTTTATTCAACATATTTTGTGATTGGGGATCTCAAACCCGTATATAAATAATCATCTATCCATGTTGAAATACAACGAAATAATTATAATGTCATGTAACTGTACAAAATAGTCACTTAGTTTTTCTGACCTGGGACTAAAACAGTCGCTTATCCGGTAATGACCAAATGAAAAAATTATAAAGTTGTAAAACATAATATAACTCTCTGTTTTCACATGAAACTTACAAAGCAAACACGAAACACACACATTTTATGCAAAGGCCAAAATAAACCGCATAAATTGAAATATTAAAACTTCATAAACTTTAATATATGGTATAATATCTGGATGTACTCTGAAGAAAACAGATATCACATTGTACATTTTACGAAAATGGGATAAATAAGCTCGTAAATTTAAATATAAGCCACATGGTGTTAAAATTTATCTTAATAAACCTATCCGTAAAGTATATCGTCACAGCATTATTTTTAAATCATTAAATGGTTTTTATTAATATCAATATTTACGTTCTTGTTAATGGCTGGAAAATAAAATAGACAGTTTGCATTTGTTATAACCTTCTCTACTTCCCGTCTTTGTATATTTTTACATTTCAATTTGCACAATCCTATGTTTTCGTAGACTTATTATGACAGTTGAACACTAAATCCAATTGGACCTTTTTTCATTGATATCGTAGTGAAGGAAAACTTGGTTATCCTGATCAATTGCTTTTGACTTTGAATAATCAGACAGCAGCTGTGAGTACTTTTTTGAGATAGATACTTTTGTTGTATCATGTATACTTTAAATAATTTAGTCTATATGGTTTTCAGTATCGATCTCAGGTGCTAAACCCATTTCATCTGATTTCTTTCGTGGTTTTTATTGCTATTTTGTGTAACCACTGTCCCAGGTTAGAGGGACGGTTGAATGAACACAAGTTGATTTTACCCCGTCACATACTAAATGTTCTTGTTCGGTAAATTTTAATCCAGTAATTGTCGTTGTTGAAATAGTCATTTATTTAATTCGTTCACCATTTTTTCAATAAATTAGGTCGATGTCGTGTTTTATGAATAGTTTTATATTTTGTACGTTGGACGTCTTTTTTAGCCTCCGTTATGGTATGGACTCCGCTTCATTATTGACGATCGTATTGCGACCTGTAGAAGTTTAATTTCCACCGTTATTTGGTGGATAGTTGTCACATGGACAATCATGTTGCACACCCCATACCCCACAGCCCACTACGGACATACCAAGTGTAGTTAAACAATTTGACCTTATGAAATTGTTTAAGTTATTAACCATCAAAATCTTTCAATTCTTAAATTTCAACCTATTTTTAAGAGAAGTCCGTAACAATCATTTCGTACACTTAATATCACACCAACATGACCAATTGCATCTCTGATTTTCAACTTAAAACACCTGCTGAAGAATCTCAGATTCGGCGACTTCAAAGGTAAACCCCAGACTGATCTTTCGAAAGTTCACTCTCTAAATATACGGCTGCAAACAATGTGATTACTGCTGACCTTATCATTATAGAAAATGATTTGTGTTTGCAGAAGGGCCAAAGCTCGGTGAGCATCATATGTTGTCATTCCCGCCAACAAAACTTTGGTTCACTTGTTATTTTGATAAAAACAAAACATAGCTTTGCCCCCCCCCCTCGAGACTTTCAAATGTGGGTCAACTACCCCGAGCCCAAGGCTCCTACGCCCATTGGATTTTATTTAGACGGTTGCTGACAAAAAATAGTCATAATGTCGGGGGTCCCGTGTCCATTCTTGCTAATTAAGTAGCGGATTCAATGTCAAAACGCAAAATGTCTGTGTTCCTAAGTAAAATTTTCTCAATCTTATCATTGTCGATAGGACCATGTCTATACTTGTCTCACGCAGAAATCCCGACACTGTGTGATGAATGGTCCAACTAATTATCGTTAGAGTACGATTTTGCAAATTGTCTTTTGTGTTTATATTAGAATACTGTATAAAGCATTTCAACATTTTTGCCGATGACAATAGAAACGAGTATAAAGGCAAATAGTTCTTTAAAATACCATCCTGACTATAAAAAGGAGATGTGTCATGATTGTCCATGACACAACCATCAACCAAATGACAGTCGAATTTAAACGTATACAGGTCCGAAAATGGCCTTCGATAATTGAGTCCATACCACAACGGAAGTTGTAAAAGCCCTAAAAATACAACATGAAAAACTATTTACAAAACACGACAATTGACCTGATCTATTGGCAAAATCGTGAACAAATAACAAAAATATAACTCATTTAACAAAGACAACAACTGGACTATAGTTTTCTGGTTTGGATCAGGCACATATTTAAATGGTGGAGTTAGAGCGGTTGTTGAACGCTCAACCCTCCCCTAACCCGGGACAATGGTGTGACAAAATAGCAATGAAAGCGCAGTATACAAATCGACATAAAAGATCGATACTGAAATCGGTATGTTCGCTTTTATCAATAGACACTGTCTACTTTTTGATTGTTTTTGAAAGGTCAAATTTTTGAAAGCTATCAGCCTGCAAGGACACAAAACACACACATAATATAAAAACCCAGCCTTTGGTATATATATGCTAAACAGATTGACACTAGTTATTAAAAGTTGAAATCTTTTTTGCACTAAATCTATTTTGACAAACTGTGCATCGATAAAAAAAAGCATGCTTATTAAAAATCAGCGATTATTTTATGTTTAAATAAGGCAATATATAATTCACCTACCTGTTCAAGCAATGATTTTCTGAAATATTATGTTTGTTTTTTACTTCAGTAATTAGAAAACCTACCAGCAGGGGGACGCAAATAAAAAAAAACCATGGCCTTAGCACTGGATTATCAAAATCAAAAGCCCATGGTTATTAGGTATTTAAACAAGTCTGGTATCCATTAATATTGATGAATGACGAATGCAACATTACAAATACAGACGGCAAACGTGTGTCAGATGTGTTTATTCATACATAAGATACACATTTTCAGGTTAATTTTCTAATACGAGAAACATAATCGAAACGAAATCATGTTTTATCCAGAGATTATTGCTGGCTTGTAAGTTTTCGTGAGTTGTGAACGTTTCGAGTTTTGGATGGATTTCAGTAATGGATAGATGAAAAACATAGAATAATTTGCGAGTTTAAATTTGACAGTTACACTGCAAGATATTCAAACCTTTGACTGTGGCGTAGTATTCATGTCCATTCTGTAACCGTAAACCATGGAAAGTATAATGGTTAACGAGGCCTACACTTGTGTAAGCAGCTATATCGGTTCCACCTTTTGTTGATCCTGAAACCATTATTGCTCATTTTAGTTGAAGGTTATAAAAATGTACAGTAAATGATTTTCTTCTATAGCCTGAATTGAAAAAAACAAGCGGTTGTCTTTAACAGAAAAATATTGCTTACACATCTGGACAACCTAAATTAACCCCTGTTTTGGTGGGGTCTGAATAGCTTAAAATGCATGTTTTTATTTTGTGTGTGTAAAGTGTCGTGTTGTTCCTGTTCGTAAGGTTGCACTGTCCGTCGACGTGTCACCTTTTGTCTGAGAGTTTGGGTTTTTAAAGACAACGCCAGAAAATAACATGATAGTTGTTTTAGTTTCTGAGTAACTATATCCCAGATATATCACAAAAGACATCAGGATTATCCACTGTTGAAAACACAGGTGCCTTTTTAAAAAATTTTGCAGTAGACAACTTACCGATTCCAACCTGATATTCTTGAATACCAGAACTGTGCACCGCCATTTTGTATTCTTCGACATCAGTAAATGCATCCCAGCTGACAAACACATCAGACGAAGATGACTGTTATAGATATAAAATGTAAACTATTTACTGTTTGGTGGATTTGTTTACTTGTGTTACAAAGGACAATCATTGACTTGCAGGTGTGTAAATGTCTGTTTATAAATATCATGAAAATATATAGGACAAAATCACAAGTATCTATATCGCTTGAATACCTGTTAATCTCTGTAATTACCGTTTTAATGAAATACATTTACCTGATATTTATTCGCCTGATCAATACCTATCCAGACTTTGCCTGGAGTGGGTGGTGTCAAGTCAACTGTGACACCATCACTGCATGCATTGACTTCATTCATTACTTCCGTCCATTTTTCGTACTTCATTACACGCTTTGGCGCATGAATACATATGACATATCTTTTACCATGCTCTAACTCTTCTGTTGGATTGAAGATGACATTAACATATTCTTTTTCTACAACATAACATTGAGTCAAATTTCTAAACATTATACATTAAACAAAATAAAAATAAAAAGTAATATTTACTTGTTTTTACCGTAATTTTCAATATAGAATATATTCGTTTGTTTTGCGTGAGCACTTATTGCTCAAAAATGATAAATTATATGAAGTAACAGACATATTGCATTTTTCCTAAGTCTATTGTATACTGTTAAACACGGACAATTCAATTGCAAAGAAAGGAATATTTCTGAAATATAGTAATAATAGTACATAAAGAGTTGGGCCTGCTTGGTTTTCAAAATGGCTTATTAATCTCTGAATAGTTCATGAAATACCTGTAAATCCACATTTAACAGAGTCTGGATGGGAACACGGGTCTTCCAAATGTAATTCATCCTCAACTTCATAATAACTTGTGACATCCAAATTTTCGGAGTCAAGCACTGCCCAAGTGTAATTTTTATGACGTAATAATGGCCATGTTGCAGACAGAATGTTCTTATACGGAGTATAGTCAACATCTGGTTTATTCCATCGACTATTTTCTTCCAAATAAATGTCATGTCCATATCCATCCCGAATGTTTCCATCTGTGAACACATAATTGGATTAATCAGTACAACAAAGTTAAGACACCATGTGTAACACCAGAAAATCAAACAAACTTGCTTTAAACTTGAGAATTCATACATAACACCAGGAAATCAAACAAATTTACTTTAACTTGAGACTCCATATATAACATCACGAAAACAAACAAACATATTTTAACTTAAGACTCCATATAAAACACCATGAAATCAAACAAACTTACTTTAAACTTGAGACTTAATATAACATCAAGGAAATCAAACCAATATACTTTAACTTGAGACTCCTTATATAACACCATGAAATCAAACAAACTTATTTTAACTAAAAACTACACATATAGCACCATGAAATCAAACAAACTTACTTTAACTTGAGACTTCATATAACACCAGGAAATCTAACAAACTTATTTTAACTTAAGACTCCATATATAACACCATGAAATCAAACAAGCTTATTTTAACTGAAGACTCCATATATAACACCAGGAAATCAAACATACTTATTTAAATTAAGACTCCATATATAACATCATGAAATCAAACAAACTTATTTTAACTTAAGACTCCATATAAAACACCATGAAATCAAACAAACTTATTTTAACTAAACACTCCACATATAACATCATGAAAGCAAACAAACTTACTTTAACTTTAGACTTCATATAACACCAGGAAATCTCACAAACATACGTTAAACTTTAGACTACATATATAACATTAGGATATCAAACCAATATAATTTAACTTGAGAATTCATATATATAATAGGAAATCATACCAATATAATTTAACTTGAGACTTCATATATAACATAAGAAATCAAACCAATATACTTAAACATGAGACTCCATATATAACACCACGAAATCAAACAAACATACTTTAAATAAGCAAAGCAGGACAGCAGCAATTGTCTTTATATGGAGTTGAATGTTTATCTTTTCAAAAGGTAAAATGAAAACATAAAATGTATGATTACTTATTCCCTATTTTAAATTTTCGTTGTCTTAACGTGGACGTCCCTCTGTCATCTTCGTACGGTGTACATATTTCTCAACTTGTTTTTTTTACGTGTCTAAAGTGATAATTAAGATTTTAATAGATGTCATCTTTGAATAACTGGCAAATTATAAAGTGAAGGATTTCGTTACCATAAATTAGTTAAATACGTTATACATTTTATCATAATTATAAAGATTTTATTATCAAGCTTGATTGCACCTGCAACAGATTGATAAAAATGAGATATCACACCTAACCTTGAATATAAATGTTGTAAGTAAAGCTCGTATATGTAAGCACAACCCATTAGGATTTACCAGCTACTTGAATAAGTTTATCCATAAACACGATAAAGGTTATCTTTATACGATCTTTGATTCTTGTGTTCTTAAAAATCAATTTTACTCTGCTCAATACATTTACTTTACAAAACAAATTTTGGTCAATATTTTTTACATATGTGTCCTAAATCTTGTTGATACTTTTTATTTTTGCATTTGCCAAATACCTTGTTTTCTTTTGGATATCAATGATATTTTTTACACCACATCCAGCCAGACGTGTTTTGATTAATGTCTTTGCTTATGAAAACCGGGTATATTATCGATTATGATTGAATTCTGAACTTGCTGCCAGAAACAGAGTGTAATTCATCCAGGTCGCTTAATATGATGCAGTTGTTTTTAAAGCTGTCTTTAATGTAGATCTGCCACACCACTGTTACAGGTGTGGGGAAGTTTGAGCTCTCACAAACATTTTAACCCCATCACATGCTTTATATGCCGAAGCCAAGGACTTGTAATTAAGTGGATTTCGTTGTGTATATATAAAATAGGAGATGTGGCATGAATGTCCATTATACAACCATCCATCACATGACAGTCCAAATTAAACTTCCATATGTTCAATAACGGTCTTCGAGTCCAGAGCATAATATATGCTGTAATAGCTGTAATAGGGCTCTGAAATACTAAATGTGTTCAGCTAATCATAAAACACGAAAACCGACCAAATATATGAAAAAATGATGAACGAATAATTAAACAATAAATGAATATATTAACAACGAGAACCACTGGGTTACAGGTCCCTAGGTTGGCACATGCATATTATGTATATGGCAGAGTTAAACCAGTTTATGAGCGCGCAACTCACTCATAACCGGGGACAGTGGTGTGACAAAACAGCAACAAAACACACAATAAAAGTCAGTTGTAATGGATTTAACAGTTGAGATCGATACTGAAAACCAACAACGAAAACAATTAAAAGTAACATATGATGCAACAAAAGATTCGACCTCGAAAGAGTACTCGCATTTTTTCAGAAAATTCAAAACCCAAAAGCAACCGATTAGGAAACCCAGTTTTCCTCATTTTTAAGTGTTACCTGTTTAACATTAATGAAAATGAAAGAATATGTACACTTATTTGACCGTTTATTGTTAAATTTGAATATCATCACAATTTATTCTTGGGGGGCCTTTTATAGCTTTCCTAATGGTGTGGAGATTTGTCACTTATTATAGACCTTAAGGCAAGCGGTAGATGTTCGTACTTTTTACGTTTAAGAAGCTTGTATCACTGCTAATCATATCGAATCTCCTTTTCTATAAAATGATAATTTCAACTATTTGTCAGAGTATAAATAGAAACGGCTCAACAATTTTTTATATGCATAGAACCTAAACATATTTAAGATAATCATATTAATTAAAAAAGATTAGTTAATAAAAATCTAATCCTCTTACCAACACTAAATTCTTGTGCTCCAATGGCATCCACGACAATATTAGGAACGATTAGCGAATCACCATTGTCGATACGACATGCTTTTATTTCTTTAGAAATTGTTGACCAGACTCCTGCTTTATTATATCCACGAATAAATATCTTTCGACATTTAGAAAAATCAAGACTGTTGTTTAAGGGTATTGAAAACAGCATCTAGAAATGCACAAAACTGTACATGTTATCTGTTGGAATTTAGATATATCAATTTGTCTTACAACAAAAGTTACACATGTATTATCATCAAATTATATATCATCATTCACGTCTTTTAGCAACTTTAATCTAATAACAATAATGAAAATGTAACTTTGTAACTTCTTTCTCTAACATGTAAGAAATACATTATATAACATAACCCATTACTCATAGGACGATCTTACATATTTGTCATCCAGAATAGTTCCATTCTCTATAATCGTCCATATCGTGTTTATTCCCACGTTATCACCTAAAGCCCATTCATATAATATGACCATATCCATTGCTTCAATAACACCACTATACTTCTTGACATCAGGGTCAAACATTTTCTCAAACTTGACCAGCAGCTTCAAAATATAACAGAAAAATGATTTTATACGATGTTCCGCTTATATTTGTTTATATTTTTATTTCCTTTCATAATAAGCTGACGTTTAAATCAATGTAACAATCGTCTCATACAGGCATGATTTTATAGAAGTTAGAGATACACAACGAGGAAAAATTATAACCAATACCAATACAGAAAGCAAAATTTTTGTGGCATTCGCATTGTACACAGTTTTTGTTCATTGATATCAATCATTTTTAAAGTTGAAACATATTTCCCTTTCGGATCCTCTGATCCTACTTCTGTAGGTAAAGGAGTTCGTGAAGTGCAAGATTTTTTGTTCTTTTTGTTTCAGTTTCTCTATTTTGTTTGTTAAGATTTTGTGCATTATACAAAACGAATGTGTAACACATGCACTTCTCAAATCAAGACTGGAAAATCTAATTCAAAGTTCATAGTTCTCAAAAAGAACGGAAAAGACGATACAAATACATCTTTTCTGCAAAACGGTGTACAAATTGAGGTCTAGAGAGGTTCCGAAAGATGGTACCCTTATATATGAACACACATAGCTACTATAGAAGGAAATTAACCCTCAGGTCTAGATATACTGTGGTAGTCCTAGATGTGCTCTTTCCAAGGAGCCCTCATTCTGTAAAATGGTGTACAAATTAAGGTCTAGATATGGTCCGAGAGATAGTACCCCTTAAAATGAGCAGACATATTTTTCAGTTGGCATAGCTCCTATGGCAGGAATTTACCCACTCAGCTCAGTATTTCAAGGGAGTCCTGGATGTCGTCTTTCTCTCGAAATCTCATTCGGCAAAATGGTGTACATATTGAGGTCTAGAGAGTTTACGAAAGATGTTACCCCTATATCTGAGCAGATATGTTTTTTCAGTTGACCTAGCTACTATAGCAGGAATTCCCCCACTTAGGTCTGGTATCCAAAGGTAGTCCTAGATGTCCACTTTCTAAAGAGCTCTCATCCGGCGAAATGGTGTACATATTCAGGTCTATAGAGGTTCCGAACGACGCTACTACTATATATGAGCAACCAAAACATATTTAGTTCAACAGAACAGAAAATCAAAACACAAATATACAGAGGAGGATATTACAAAATGTTTGATTTCCTAATTGACAACATTTTTGTTTAATTTGGAGGATGAGTTTTCCTGCGGACGATCGATCGGCATTTCAATGGGTACAACTTGTGCTCCTATCCTCTTAAATCTATTTCGTCACTCTTTGAAACAGACTAACTTCAACAGCTGTCACAGACAAAAAGAAAGAAAGTTAGCATAAATCTTCAATTTCAGCAGCTGTTATATAGATGATGTTCTCTCACTGAACAATGCTCGAATCGGTGATTTTCTTCAATTCATTTACTAAAATGGATTTGAAAGTACAGACACTCCCAAGTCTGATTTATACCTTTATCTTCATCTCGAATAAGACAATGGTGGAATGCTCTACACAAAACTATATGACTTCAAATTTCCAATAATCAACTTCGCGTTCATTGGTAGTGACATTCCAGGTGCCAGGGTGTATGGCGTATACATCTCCCAGCTCGTTCGTCTTTCAAAAGCATCTGTCCAATACAACGATTTTCTAGACAGAGCTGGGTCGTTGACACAACAACTGCTCAGACATGGACATATTTTGCTCTTCGGTTGAAGTCTTCACTCCAGATATTTTACAGCGAAATCACAATTTTTTCGGTCAGTATGGAATATCCGTTTTACAAAAGAAAACTGACCTTTTCTGTGGATTTGCGGAGCTAATCAAAGACGGGCTGTTCGCTTACTCCGCCTGGAAGTTGTGATCCCATGAAACCTTTTCCCTTTATCTTGACTGATTGATAACTAACTGACTTTCTTATACCGGATCGGAAAATGGACAATGCGGCGGATGTCTTTAAAAGAGACAGGAATGCGTATCTTTCCGGACCACCATAAGTTCATTCTCGGGTTTTGGTGAGGTTCGCACTGTTCATGGTGTTTTGTTTTTTAGTATTATATGTAAAAATATCACGTGTTCTTGAGATTGTCATGTCTCTTGACTCTCCCCTTTTGTCTAGCCCTTAGGTTTCGCTAGTTCTTTAATAAAGATATGATACAATTTAAACGATTTAGATATTTAACACTTTTCTTAACTTAATTTTCAACTTTTAGATTTTCTATTCTTAAATGTAAAAAATAAATACCTGTTAAACTGTACGCGTTCTTTGCGATTTGAAATTTATTGACAGAACCCAATGCAACTGTCATTTGTATTTTTACAAAATTACTTAAATGTATTATCAGGTAAAACCGTTTTATTCTGTACTTATGATCGTATTTTTTCCTATGATTATTGTTAAAGGTTCTGTGGAAAAATGTTACCATTTAAATTTTTTCTTTAATATTATAAATGGAATTGTATTTTGATGTCTTACTTGATGGTGATTTGTTGTGTTTTGAATATCCACAGTTATGTTACCAATAGTAGGTGGATTGACTAGCACAGTTACTCCGTTACCATAGACAAAAGGAAAACATAATTCTTCAGCACAAAACTTCACTACAGCTCTATATGTCTTTCCTTGTGTTAAATCAGCTTCGTTTATGGTAACATAATGATGTCTGCCGACATACTGAAATTCTTTAAATGGCATCCAGACATCTGTAATATATGGCAGGGTAACATGTTCTTAACTTTGGAAAATTGTATAATTTATTATTCAGCTATTTCGTCGAAGAATTTTTTTATTTATAATAAGACATCTACAAATTTCCTTTGAGACGTTGATTCTCTGAAGATGGATTGGATTGTATTCGTTCTCATTTAATATTTACTTCAGTGTGGGACAGATAATGAAAACAAAAATTAAATATAAAGAACTTATGTTTTTATGTTTTCATAAAAACCTTTTTAAAAACATTCCGCAATTGTTGTATTTTGACATATTTGTTTATGGCAACTGAAAATTCATTCTGTTTGAATATATTTAATCAATTAATAAACATTTTTAAATATCGCGACTCACCATCTACGAGACGTTCTTCTACCTTCACAAATGACTCGAGTACAAACGAATCATACTCGCTTGGTATGGTCCAATACACATCTAATGTTGTTGATGATGTTTGGTAATCAATATCGTCAGAACATTGTGGTCTTGTGTCCTTCAAATGTGCAATGTCAATTTATTTAATGTTCTAGGTTTTTACTAAAATCACGCAATTCCTCATAAAAAAAAATGCTATTATTAGAAACGATTATATTAGCGTTTAACATCTTTACCCGTCCAATAAAGAAACGCAATAGCTGGATTTCAAAATAAAAATACATTTGCTTTAATATCCGATTTACTACATAATACTAATATAAATCAGAGGGTATAATGGCTCAAGGCCTGATGATTGCGAATTGGAAAAAAAAATCGTTTTTAATTCATGGAACGAAATTTCGTGACATTTGCAAATTATGTACATTCATGAAAATACCGAAAATTCTTTATTTTTATGTTACATTTCCTTACAAATTTCGATAGGACTTAGGCAAAGTATACCTAAAATTTCTCATCTTCAAAAGTTAAATCAATTTTCTATTTCTGGTCCCAAATCTGTAATAAACGAATTTTTTATCAAGCGACTTTTGACTTTTTTATTTTATAATTCCTGACCTGCAATGAGTTTCTTTAAAATGAGGTTATTATTTCTATATTCAATTTTCTGATTTTATACAGCAAAACGACAATACAGAAAAAACACCGTTATGAAAAAGCCAAAAAGTACTTATTCAAAAGTCGATTCCATTTATAATACAAAATTACTAAAGTTAAATAAATATGAAAAACAGGTATGTTATATGTACCAATTCATGTATTTAACATGTTTGACTTATGATCACCTAGCTAAATTTGAATAGCAAATGTCCAATTTTAATTATTTGTTTACTTCATTTTGCCTTATTTTTGGAATTTTGTAAAGATTTTGAAAGTTTTAGCCTAATGATATCACAATATTATTAACAGGATTAATTGCGGAAAATTCGTACCCTCAGACAAAACTTTTAAAAAAAATTAAGCTTTTTTAAACAGCTATAAGAGTTATTTGATTATAAAATTATAGCCTTTGTATGAGGTCGATACGTGGTTATATCCACTCAACAGAAGTATATCGACCGAGGAAGAAGTCCGAGGTCGATATACTTCTGTGAGTCGATATAACCCGTATCGACCTCATTGAAAGGCTACAATGGCTATATTATTAATCTTATATCATTCTTAAATGTTGTAATAAAACACATTGAATCCCACCACATGCTGGCTGTTTCT
>JARWCS010051972.1:0-16081 GCA_034783895.1 Geukensia demissa | reverse complement strand
TCTGTATGAAGTCAGCTTCATACGAATAAAGGAATAAATCGGCGAGAAGGGGTGCACAGTTGGTCCCCATTGGAATGTCGACAGTCTGTTGAAACAGTCAATCAAGAAATCTAGCATTCCGCATTGATCCACGCAACCTGTAGAGGAACTTGTCTCACATTAACTCTGAAGCATGTTTTAATGAAACTGATTAAATACTCGTTCGTAATTTGGAACGGGGTTTGGTGGAATATTTGCCAGACCTAGCAATTTAAAGCAAAGCAATCAGAATAAATTATAGAAAAAGGAGATGTGGTTTAATTGTCTATTAGACAGCCATCCAAATCGTTTACATCTTCAGGTTGCCTTAAGGCCTTCAACAACAGACAGATCAGAGACATATATAACAAATGGAGATCATGTTTTCCTCTTTTTGTAAAACTTCTTAAATAGGATAAAACTGGCCTCTGATTGTCAGGAATTTCTTTTTTATTAAATGTCGTAGTAGTATATGTCGGTTTGAACAGTTAATTCTCAACGCCTTATTTCTTTAATGAACAGTTTATGTAATGTAATTTACACATAACAAATAATGTTGTTAGGTCTTTGTCTGCTGTAACGAGAAGATATTGTGTAATTCAGAAAGGTGTCTTGCAACACTGGATGTTGCGTGTGTGCTCATAAATTTATTCAACGTTTTAATATTATCTTACTAGCTTCTTTACCTTATCCCGTTCACATCGCTCACTATCTGACAATCATGTAAACAAAGTCCATAAGGGAGAACTACCGAATAAATGTTTTTGCCTTTTAGAAATGAAATCAACCATTTACTTGTATAAATTGATGCACTGAGATGAGAAAAAAATTTGCAGTTACATTTTAAGTTATGTTTCTCCATCGGATTTCAACAAGGCTTTTGTAAAACCCTGCCAAGTGAGTTATCTCCCTTTTACACTGTAAATCCCATAGAGACCTTTCTTTTGCTCCAGGTTCATACCATTGAAAAGAATATTAAAACGAAAAAAAGCTTCTGTTAAAACTTACAACCAACAACAATGGTGCTTTGCGATTAAAAGTGTTCTAGGATTTTTTTTTTAAATTTGAGGTTTCCAAGGGAAGGTTCCACATGAAATCAACATTCCCACAGTCAATGTCAACTTTCCCAACTAAACAAATAATTACAGCATATGGAATTTTCAACTTGCCAGGGGAAAGTGTTGGGAAAGTGTTACTAAATAACAAACTTTCCTTAAGCCAAAGTTAACTTGCCACGGGTTACAGGAAATAGGAATCCTAGAACACTGCATTAGGATAAATTACTGACAAAAACCCCATAAATTATACAAAGAAACATTAAACAATTTCCCATGGATGCAACATTTGCTATCAATATAATCTAGAGGCTCACTAGATTGAGCCTGTGTCGCTCACCTTGTACTTGGCCACCAACAAAAACTGACTGGAACAACAAACATTTGAAGAACCATTCCTCTGATTGGGATAATATTAGATATATTTATAATTACCAAGAACCATAACCAAGGTGTAGATGCTTTTTAGACATGATAGAAGGTCAAATAATTTGAAAGAAATAATTCTTTTCAATTTATCATAATATACAATACACACAGTGGATTTTGTAGGAAAAAAACCAAGGCTGGTGAAATTTCTCAGACTTTCTCCGAAAAGTACCAGCAAACTCCCAGGTCAGGTTAGAGTTTTTTTCATTCAAAACTAGATGTGTAAATAGTAAAAAATTCCAAAGCTGGTAAAATTTCTCTGAATTTCACCAGCAATCTCTGAGGTCAGACCAGAGTGTTTTTCATACAAAACTCTCTATGTGTACTGTATATCAATGGGAAACAATTTTTTTGTCCTTTGGGGCGACTTCTCCGATGGCGAGTTCTACATGGGGCGACTTCTCCAAACACCCCTTGATGAAAGTAAAAAAGCAAGGACAAGTTCATGGCTGCAATCAAGTGTAGCTTGTCCAAGTGAGCTAAAAATTTACAAAAGACCTAAAATTATCCTGCATAACCAGATAACTTCTATTTCTAAACCAGAATGAAATTTATTCAAATTTTAATAAGAGTAAAATTTATCAATTGTAAACCAAGTTTACCTGTGACAGCAGACTTAAATTTCCACTGTGCTAATTTTAACATAGAACAAAGTTTTTTCATGTGTTAAGTCAAGGGTGGACCCCACCCCATATATTTGGGACGAGTTCTCCAATAATTATGCTTGTCAAGTACATGTAGTTGATATAGAATAACATTTGGAACGACTTCTCCAAGATGTTTTTCATTTGACGCGACTTCTCCAATGATTCATTTAAGGTGACTTCTCCAAATTTTTTGTCCTTTGGGGTGACTTCTCCGATGGCGAGTTCTCCATGAGGCGACTTCTCCAAACACCCCTTGATGAAAGTAAAAAAGCAAGGACAAGTTGATGTACGATATTCAGGAATTTAGGAAAAACTTTTTTCCTCCTACATGCAATTTTTACCATAGAAACGATGAAATGATAATTAATATACCATGCAGAAACAGATTATTTTGATATACAGGTCGTCTTCCGATGGGTCTTCTAACTGTGAAGGGTAGTGAACCCAGGCAAATAAAATGAAATTAAATGGTCCTCTCACGTTGCTCCCTAGGCAAATTAATATCTACTGTCTGTTAACCTCACTTCATGCATGGAATGACTTTTCTATAGTAAATGATGTCATCATGTTTAATCTCAATAAAATCCTTGTGGGTCTTAACAGAAACTATTGTCTTTTATCTTGGGATTTACAAAGGAGATAACTCTTGGCGGGGTTTTACAAAAAATTTCGATCAATAGATTGCACATAGAGTAACATATAACTTAATATTTAATTTCAAAATTTCTCTTTCATCTCAATGCAACAATTTATACAAGTAAATGGTTGATTTCATTTCATTTAGAAGGCAAAAAATGTGATTTTGGGAAATCGACCACCTTAAACATTTTTCATGTGCATGAAAAGTATTTGGTGAGAGCAGTACTTTTATTTTTATATTTTATTGGACGACTCACTGGGTTCTATTTTTTGACAAAAATATTAAAATATGTCTCACACAAAGACAATCACTGAAAACCGATTAAATATATTACAGAATGATGAATCACAACCCATTCATAATCCATAATATATCGCTTTATGTAATGTCTTGAATGACGCAGCTATACATTGTATGCCCAGGAAAAACCTTTTACTGCAAAACCCAAACTTCAAGTCTGGTCTCGAGCAATAAAAGCTTCATTACTGGAAATGATGGTAGCATAGATTAACTGGGTAACTGTTAGACAACCAAAGAATAAAGAGCATCATGGCATTAAGTAATGAAAAAAATTACAAAGAACACTTTTCAAATCCTAAGTTAGGAAAGAAGTTGCCAAATATCAGTACAAAATTAAGGAGCAAATTCTTGCCATGAAACATAAAGATATGAAACTATTTCACCAACTTATACAGAAAAAAATGGCCACAAACGAAATAATATCTTGGAGTTAAAGGTTGAAGATCTAATATACAGCGGAACAGACGAAGTAGTAGATGGTTTTTGTAAACATTTTGAAGCATTAGCTAAAAGAGACAAAACTACACATCATGAAAATGCTAGATTTGAAACTGAACTTATGAGTGAATTAGTGAAATATGAACCTATATCCCAATTGTAACACCATAGAAGGACTTGAAATTGCAACCAAATCAATCTATTGAATTTTAATAGAACATATCATTCATAGTGGTCAAGTTATTATGTCAATATTATTTATTCTCATTAATTCAATATTTATACCAGGAAATATTCAAGACTGGTCTAAGAATGGGCTATTATCACCAGTTTTTAAGAATAAAGTATCAAAATCTAAATCAATAAACTATCGAGGAATAACAGTATTACCTGTCCTAACAAAAATCATTGAAACAATTCTAAAGAATAGAACAACTGATAGCACAACTACATCGCAAAGCTCTAGTCAAAGAGGTTTCACAAAAGGTTCTTCCCCGCTAAATGCTGCTTTGCCCATTGAGGATGTATACAGAGATGCCAAAGATGCAAACCAGATTCTATTTCTCATCCTACTTGATGCGAAATCAGCATTCGATGCTGTCATCCATGATCACATGATGAGGCGATTATTTCATGCTGGCATAGATGATACCCATTGTTCACTAGTAAGAAGTCTACACGTCAATGCTTCCAGTACAGTAAAGTGGTAAGGGCAATTTCCCAAGCTATTCCCAATCCAATAGAGAACCCGGCAAGGTGGAATTCTCAGCAATGAGCTTTACAAATTATATCTTAATCCCTTGTTAAATAGATTGCAAGACAATCACATTGGGGTTAAAACTGGAAACATTGTTTGCAATAATACAGCTTTTGCCGATGATTTGGCCTTAATGGGATTTACACATGAAGATGTCCAAATTCTTATTAACCTTGGATATGATTTTTCCTCATGGAAGGATATAAGTTACAACTAGCAAAAAGTGTTGCAAATGAAGTAAAACCCTCAAATAATAATAAAAAATTAGTCAGAACCATGGATTTATGTGAGGAAATTTAAAAATATCATCTAAAAATGCTGCAACTCATCTCGGAATTATAAGAACTGACTCATTGAAGAATAACTCTTTCAGGAATTTTTCGTCGTCATTTAGTCGCTGCTTAATAATTAATGTCTCCAACATGCGTAAAAGGCAAACAAATACAAAGGTGGAAAACGAGAATACAATTTAATTAAGCTGGAAAATCGCACTCAAAAAAAGCTTAACATGAAGATATATACGTATAAGTAGACTTCAAACCTGAAGGAAAGTTATACCCCACTAAAACTCCAACATCGCAGGATTATAGAGGAGGAATATCATTCGCATTATCAATATATATATATGGTGCCATTGTTATGCACTTGCATGATGGGGACATGCGATTTATCAAAATAAATAAGTTCTCCGGTAAACTGACACTAAAAATTAAACCTTTTGTTAAACTAAAAACACAAAATGTAAGACCGGTTGTCCTACTTTCTCGATGACAGTTTGATTCTTTTGCAGTCATTGTAGATATGCATAACTTCACAGGTTGCTCTTATAGAGCGGTCACTCTATCGTCATGAATGAACGTTGTTCGCGCGCTCCACAAAACCTCTTTCCAACTAAGTTACTGACAGTTATGCTATCAGCAGTAAAAAAGGGCTCCAGAGTAACTGTGAATCAAACAAGTCAAAAGGTGGCGTGAATCAAATGTGGATTCTAATATATTCCAAAGATCTGTTAGAATGCCTCAAATCAAGGTCCCTTTCCTCTTGCAAAAGCATCAATTATAAAAATAGGAGATGTGGCATGATTGTCCATGAGACAGCCACCCACCAAATGACAGTAGAATTTAAACTTCTACAGGTCCCAAAAAACAATCATTAGAGAAATTCTGTATTAAATATCTTTTGGACAAGTTTGAAAATGGGCTCAGTTGGAAAAATTTCATAGGAGTTATTTTCCTTGAAACTTCAAAATTGTTTAATATGGCCTTGACTTCAAATGCTGGGCCTGCATCACTCACATGACATTGGGCTAATCAGAAACAATCATTTGATGACCAACAGCGGCCATGATTATTATTAAAAAAGAAACAAACATTAAATGGCAAATAGTAGCCATTATTGATGTTTAACTTAAAAAGAATCTCCCATTTATGTTACATGTCAAATATTATTCCTTTGACATTTTTAAATGTATCAGCCAATTGTCCTTGACAGCCATGTTTTTCTACCAATCAAGACAAAATTAGCAAATTTGTACATAACCTTGCATGGAGGTTTCCTGTAAAATATTGTTCCATTTGGCTTGGCGGTTTCAGAGGAAAAGATTTATTCATGAATCAGCCAATAAAAAACAAAATTGTCCATGGCAGCCTTGTTTTTGTCCGAGCAGGACAAAATAAGCCAACTTTGTAAAGGACCTTCTATTGATGCTTCCTTTAAAATATTGTTTCATTTGGCAAAGCCGTTTAAGAGAAGATGGAAATGTAAAAGTTTACAGACAGACAGAGGGAAGATGGATGCCAAGTAATGAAAAAAGCTCACATGGCCTTTGGCCAGGAGAGCTAAAAATGGATGTTTCTTTCACTAAAAAGCAGGTTTTCAAAGTTGAAAACAGTTTCCTGTGAATGACTTTCAGATCAATATCATCTTAGTGTGCATATTATTTATACTACCTTATAACAAGTTTCATTAAGATATCAAATAAAACAAAAACTTGGACAAAACATTCACTGAAAAGCAGATTCTCTAAGTCTACAAATGTTTCTCCTGAGTGACCTTAAATTTACATCCAAACATGTGAGTTTAATCGGTGCAAACCTCATAAGAAGTTTCATTTAGGTATCTAGCATAGTTCCTGAGTAACTTTTAACAGATAAATCTCATGTTTTCGAATGCTGCTGTTATGATTTTTGTCAAAATTAGTTTACTGTTTTTGAAACATTATGAAATTAGAAGAAAATTTTAGGGCTAAAACCAGCTTTGTACTTTGATTGGTGTAATGATATGACATTCTAAGCTTGTACCTGCCTTGATCAGATATTTTTTTTTCTAAACCAATAGAAAATAAAATAAATTAAGGCAATCAAAAGTTAATTTCATGTTTTCTCACCCTTCCCCTTTTCCCAAAAGGGCCAAAATAAATATTTTCAGAGAGATTTTTAAAAAAGAATAACCCACATGTGATTTGTCAGAATTGATTTCCTAAAAAAAATCCTAATTTATTCTGCAAATAAAACTGTAAAAAATCTTCCTCTCCTTTCATTTATCAAATGCATTTACTTTTGACTTCTGCCAGCTTAACAGCATCACTGTCATCTAAGAGATCAAGGACATCATCGTCTTCCTTCTGTTCTTTGTGATTTTCTTCTTCATCAGATGATGATGACGATGATGAGGATGATGATGATGATGTTGACTTCTTTCTTCTCTTTTTCTTGATTTTTGTTTTCTTTTCCTTGTTATCTTGTCCTTCTGCAACAAAATTATTAAATTAACAAAGGCACTGATACAATCCCTGTGTAATGTAAACTGGGTTAAAAATAATTAATGGAATGGAACCATTACTGATATTTTTCAGTTTGAAACAGAAAAGTGTAAGTGCAATTCACAATATAGTCTATGAAAAAAACTTAAAATGAAATTTATGAAGACCACATGTCAAAAACACAAAACTTCAAATAATATTTTTCACTTTTTTAGAAATTGTGCACAAACTTATTGATCTTGAAATCCAAATTTCTCCATTTCATTGCATTTGTCTTATGTAGGTTACTACTTTAAAGTTTTCCTCTTATTTAATCAAATATTTCATTTACAGAAGTAGGGGCAGAAACTGGTGTGTATGGAGGAATTGATCCCCTAAAATATACAGAAGTAGGGGCAGAAACTGGTGTGTACAGAGGAATTGATCCCCTAAAATATACAGAAGTAGGGCAGAAACTGGTGTGTACGGAGGAATTGATCCCCTAAAATGTACAGAAGTAGGGGCAGAAACTGGTGTGTACGGAGGAATTGATCCCCTAAAATATACAGAAGTAGGGGCAGAAACTGGTGTGTACGGAGGAATTGATCCCCTAAAATAGCTTTTGTTTGTTAAACTGTGCAATCCACTAACCAGAAACTGATTTTTACAGAAACCTTCATGACCATAGGATCTCATGAGATATTGACATTTTCAGCGTCCAATCTAAAGAGTTTTTGTCAACCAGTCTAAAATAAATGAGATCTGTCAAGGGTTTTTGGGGATTGTATTGGATTGAAAACCCTTGACTTGGGATGATGGCTGAGCTTAAGACCATTTTCAGTTCATTTAGCTATGCTATTTTCAAGGGTAATTTTTTTCAACAGCCATTTTGCTGGTAAGCTTTTGCAGCAGGGATACAGATATCACAAGCTGCTGAAGTCTTTTATAAAAGTTTATAACTGTACAAAGATTTAATACAAAAATGTGGCTGCAAATATAAAATTTTGATATGACAAGGAATATCACATCCTACATTACTTATAAAGCAAATAAATTGCAAAATGAATTCAAATCCACAAGGGGTACAAGTTCGACATTGCAGTCAAGACATTAAAACTGGTTTAGTTGGTACAAATACTAATAAACTTGTCGCTTCCCTTCACAAGTAATAATAAAGATGTTCAGTGAGGACGGTTTTCGGCCTCAAAAATAAAGTTTAGTATAAAACTGAAGTTTTTCATTTTTTGCAAACTAAAAAATCATATCATTCAGACCTAATTTATCTTTTCGATAAAAAATGTCAGATTTTGTGATTTTTACAGTTCAAACTTCGCCTAAAAATGGAAAAACTAACAAATAAGGCAAAATGCATCCTATTTACACTCGTTTTTGGCTATTTTAGTGTTGGCCGCAATCGTGTTACATCTCAATTTTTACATATACACTGTATTATGTAGTTTAATGAGTTTCATCATATATGTAAATATTTTGGTATAACACACATGCGGCCAATACTATTGAGCCAAAAACCTCCCAAAATCAACTAAAATATTAACATTTTCAACATTCTAGTAAATTTTATTAGGTTATTTTACAGTGTTGCATACAATATGGAAAAATATTGTATGAGTCAGTATTTTATTGAAAACTGTATTGGACGAGACGCAGTTCAATACGATTTTCAATACAATAATGACGAGTACAATATTTTTCTTATTGTATGTAACACTGTAAAATAATCTATCTATTATACAGTTCAACATATTGAAATATGACACACAGACAACATCAGTTATCTCTCCTTTTTGAAACGTACAATACGAAAAAATACGGGTTTATCGGGATGTCCAATACGGAATTTTATAACTTCCGGTTGTACAATAGGGGAATATATTGGGAGGTCACATGTCATAAATAGCTCTTTCTCATTGGATTAAAATTACAACTGTATAATAAACGTATTTAAATGACGTCAGTAACATATGCACATGCATTTTTATACAATATTTATGTCCAACATATTTAGAGCATTCATTTTTCTATTCAATAAACATTATAAGATAATATTATATGACGGTTTTTATAATGTGCAATTTTCTGGACCGAAAACGAACCTTACTGAACCTTCCCCTTTGGCAATGCATCCATCCTGTACTTCTTCATGTTTACTGACAACATTTATTAATCATCAGTATATGTTTAGTATATTTATTGTAGTTCGGGTATTCTCTAGTTGGATTGGGCGACTTTCTGTTCGATTTCTATATTTTGTCGGTTACTGCTTTTGTTTTCTTTGAATTTTTTCCTTTGAACATTCATTGGAGGAGGGTAGGGTACACACTTAACTAATTTAAACCCACCACGTGTCTCTAAGCCTGTCCCAAGTGTGGTTATAGGTTTATCTTAGTGTTTAATTTTTTGTTACAATGTACAGTTTTGAAAATATTCAGGTAAAAACAATTTTATTTTAGGTATACACTTTTTTTATTTGGGGCAATAAAGAGCTTTACACAAGAAGTGGTATTGCACCCTTGTTGAAGGCCTTGAGGAGACCTCTCGATTTGTAAATTTCCTCTGTTTTTCTGGTTGGAGTGAAGTCTCTCTGACAATTACCCCCATATCTTTTCATTCTCATAATTAGAAACAAGAAATGTCTATGGTAGCCATTGTTGACCTTTAATTTGAAAAAAAAGAAACTTTAGAAAAGATCGTCTTATGTTTTTTCAAAGAATATAAGAATGTAAATTGTCAACAATGACATGGGTTTGATAAAAAGTGATGGCAATTCCTATGTTTTATGAAAGAATCTGACGTCTGCCTTTTTAAACTAACCTTTGAGATCATTTCCTGCATCACTAGTATCTCCATCATACTGCCGCATAACTTCATCATAGCTTTTACTCAGCTTTAACATAGCTCTGGCTGCTGACAAACGGTCTGCCCAAACAACATTACCTGAAAATGAAACAACAATTCAAATACATTTTACATTTGTTCTAATGAGATATTTATTGAGCAAATCATTTATAGAGAGGTATTTTGACCAAACTCTGTTCAAAGCATTGGTCCTAGACAAGTGTGACATATACAGGTATATAAGTGTTGCACACTTGTATGTCATTGTAATTTGGAGTGACAAGTGTAAAGATCACATGTAATTCCAAGACCTTGTCCAGAATTTACAGAATACAAATTGCTGTGAATGTTGTTCAAGTTGACTACAATTTTATATTCAAACCTTAGACTGGCTAGGTTCACTTACACTGAATAATCACAGGAAATTCTAATACATATTGTTGTGGTCCTCCACATCAATCATGGTGGATAAGGAAGACTTACTGTTTCTAATCCATGCAAAGAAATTAGATCAGGCTTTGCTCTACTAATTCGTTACATGAAGGCGATTTCCATTACTTATCCCCAATACCAAAATTGTAATGTTTTTATTTTTTTTCAGAACTTATGCCCTATAAAAGGATTAAATAATTAACATAAAACAGGGCTTGACAATAACGTTTGTCTGATTGTCTAGGACACATACAAAACACCGTTGGACAAGTTAATCTGTTTGCCACTTTCTGACGGGACAAGTGAGATAAAATCTGTAAAGAAGCACTAAAATCAATAAAAAATATTCAGTAGATCATACATGTTGTAATAGCTGATAAAGAAATTTTCTTTTGGCAACATTCTCTACTTACTGGCCTTCAGTTTTTTGTGAACTGGTATGGACACCTATACTCATTTAGATGGGGAACCAGATTATATGATCATGCCTGAACCTGTTAATTATCATATCCATGTTAATATAGTGCACAATGTAAATAAATTGACAGTAGATACAGTAAGGCAATATTTCACAAGGTTTTAGAAAAACAGTAGTTGTGACCTTGACATCAAATTAACAAATCAAAATGGGGAATGGCAAAACTTTAGAACCACAGAAAAATTATATTTGGTTCAGTAATTGGAACTATTTATAAGTCCAAATGTCTGTTAAAGTTTGCTGTTTTCCGTGTAATATGCCAAAATATGACCCAAGATTTGAAGGCATAATGCATGACCCAGAGGGGAGTGCATTATGCCTTCTAACCTTGGGACATCTTTAGATAACAGATAATACAATCTAATTGTTATTTTACTCTGAATATTTTTTTCATTGTCAATCAAAGTTAGAAAGCCCCACCCATTACCACATCATTTTTCAAAGACTGCCTTACAGGCATATTACATGGCATATTACAAGGAGTAGAGGTTTATATCAACACTATTGATCTTTTGTAAAATATGTAAAAATAGTAGAACTGAAATTCTGATGAAAGATTCTTACATGAAAAGTAATAATTAAGAATAAAACATTTTAACATTTTGATTCTTTATTTTGTTCGGAAAAGTAAAAGTTACTGGTCCCTTGTTCAAAGGAACACGTTAAAAATAAAGTTATTGATTGTTAACTTTAATGTAAATCATGAATTACCAACCAACTGCTACTAGATGGCTTTAGATACAAGATTTATGAGTGAGTATATAGATCATATCAAGAATCTCTTTAATACTGAAAGGCTATCTAGCAGCGGTTGGTTGGCCTATAGTCCTTTCTGAAAACCAATGTTTGGTTTAAAAATCAAGATTTTGTAAGAGTTGTTACTCTTTGTGGTAAGTATATCATGCCACGAAGAATGAGCGAAGTTGAAAACCTGACTTTTCCCTGAACCATGACCTTCCAGAAATGGGTTTTTGGAAAGGGCTTTAATAATTAATCACATATTTGCAGCTTGTAAAGAATCAAATGAAGACCACAAGCAGACTAAGATTTGCTTTAGTAAATATGCAGAGGAAAGAAAAATAATAACTGTTCTTCAAAATTCATTTTCCATCAATTTACCAACCAATGAAAAATGTCTTTTCTTATAAATCCACAACAACTTATGTGAGCTGAAATATATTTCTATTCCACTAACATTTGGTTTGAATTGGCCAAGAGGATTTTGTGGCAGGGAGATCATAGCAGACTGACTGAATAGACACCTACCGGTAAAATGGTTAGCTTACAATAGAAAGTAATCACTTACATGATGCATCATCAATCCACTCCACTCCGCCTGGCCCAAATTCTTGAAAATACTTGAACACATCTTTAGTGTGCATATTGTTTACACCACGGAAATGAATGGCTTCAACACGAATACCTCTGTGGTCTCGATGAAGATCTTCAGATTGAAAACCAAGACTGTAATTTACAAATTCTAATATTCAAAATGTACAGGGTATAGTACAGCTTGAGAGATATGCCTGCACTATTTCACAAAACCACTAACATGACAGAGTTTGATTTCTCAAATTATTGCACATACAGTAATCTAAATACAGTAGTCCTCTAGGCAGGCAAACCAACCTCCACTTAAACAGTGACCTTTAACCAGATATTTTGGGGGAGAATCTTACTTAACAATTACTTTTTTTACTTTGAAACCTTACTAGAGGCTCAGTCTTATTGCACGCTTGGTTTTTTGCCATTGGGATAAATTACTGACAAAAACCCCAATAATTGGGCCTTCATTTACTTTAGGGGACCCAACCCTATGAGACTCATATCTGTTCTCACACTTTTCCTCAACCTAACCCTAATCCTGACCAAACCCTAAGCCCTTACCCTTACCCTAACCAAATTAAACCCATAATCAAACCCTAACCATATGCAATATCCTAATTCTTTAGTACTGGGTCCCCTAAAGAAAATGAAGGCCAATAATTGAACCAAATAAACATTTTACAAATTACCCCGGATGCCACATGTAGAATAGCTTATACACAAAAAAAACAGGACCTAATATTGCTATTACCTTATTACCTGTTCATTTATAGTGGCTGTGACAGTGATTGTTAAATACATGTACATGTATGTCATACCCAGTAAATAAACTTTCTCAGCTGGACAGCCCATGTGAGAATAATGGTTCTGTGATATTTAGAAGTTGGAGCTATGGAGTGGACTTAGCAGGGGCATCATCAGTGTCTTACAGACACATTCAATTTCTCCCATCTACCAATTAAGATTGCTATCACAGCCAAACTTAACATATTGTGGTACAGAGGGAGAGAATGACAGCAATATACAGACAAGGTGAATCCTATATAGCACCAAGTTTCTGGGGTTTTAGCAGGGACATGAATAATAATTATGAATTAGAAAAGGGGGATATGGAGTAAATATTCATGACAAAAAAATCTTATTTATACTAGATAATTCCAAGCAAAGGAACAACGCTTTGATCGCTGTTCTTTATCTCAAAGTCACAGTGAGGCCTGTCCTCTACCTCATTAGCAAATATTGCATTTTCAAATGTCAGCTGGGGTTCATAAGTGTCAAACAAATGATCTTATATTATGGCTGGTTTGTGTAAAAAAAAAATTGAGCAACTCTTCAATAATGTAAATATGACATGTATGACTTACCTTTTATAAAGTCCATCCAGATCTAGTGAATGTTTCTCTGTTTTAGATTCCATTCCAAATCTTTTTGCTCTGTCTGATTTCTTCTTCATCTCCTCCTAAAATATCCCCATAACATAAGTTATTTACTTCCTCTGTTCAAGACTACTGGTACATACATGTCAGTCATGTATATTTAATGTACACCAAAAAAATTTGCTAAGATTTAAGTAAAAATAAATAGAAAGCTCAGCTATGAATTATGTAATGTTATAATTTTTTGCTGCAACTTATCCTGCAGTTAAAATTTCAGTTTTCCTCAGCACAAAAAAATTTCCCATTACCCCTCTATGTTAAATTTTTGACACTGAAAAAATCTGTCTCAAAATGGCATGTTTTCATAGATAAATGTCACGCTTCAGTGTTATAATTAGAATATAATTCACTTATATTCTTAAAATCTCATCTTTTATCTGTCATAAAACCCCCAAAAATAAAAATTTTATCGTGTATTTTTACCCGAGACCATTGGTTCGTTGCACCCACAAAATGAAGGAAATGTACAAAGTTGAAAAAAGTAACATTACACCCAATGGTGAATTTTTTTATTTCAAGTTAAAAATGATTTTTTAACTACAGCTTCAGCTGTGGCAAAACATTAGAATTCCAACAATATATAATATTATATATTTCATTGTTAAACTTTTGACACAGATTCACTTTTGTTATGGCAAATTTCGTTTGGTGTACTATAGTGAGACTGATAAAAAGAACTTCCTAAAGTGGTTAGGAGCACCACCGTGACTATCAGCACTTGGCTTTTATAGTAGATCATCCCAACTTACAGATGCCATTATCATCAGGTGTAGAGGAATTTAAGGTCGCCAAATGCAGGCTGGTTATGACATTAAGAGACTCTAAGGACAAGAAAATTAGTGAAGCTGGTGTACAGAAACGAACTGGATGTAAACGGTCAGCAAAAATATCTGTATCTCGGCAGAAAGTATGTTAAATTGAAGGATTTCATAGGCAACACACCTGTGTAGGACAACAAGGACATGGTATATATCATTTCCAGCAGTGGGGGAAGTCTGAAGGGGAGGGGCGAAAAGATATGGTACTGCAAAAAAATGGAAATTGGAAACAGTGAAGACAACCACAGAAAGAGCAAAGAAATGCAATTGGTACAACAAGGACCAATTGGACTCTTCAGTTACGAAGGTTACATGGCCAGAGATTTGGAGTATGGAACCAATCAGAATCTCTTTCATGCTGCGATCACTTAATGATACATTACCATCTCCTAGCAACCTGTATAGATGGGGACTATCCGAAGACCCAAAGTGCAAACTATGTTGAAAGAAAGGAACAGAGGCACATATCCTATCTAATTGCAAGACAGCTTTCCAGCAGGGCAGATACAGTGTAGACATCATAAATTTCCATTTATAATTGGGTATTCCAGGAAAGTAGTCCATCTTGGTTTAAAACTCACATTTCTATTTGTCTTATTATAATAATTTATTTTTCTTATTTTGATCATATATTTTCATTGTTATGATTACACTATATAAGAAAACCTTGATAGGACATCAATTTTTTTATTACCAAGTTGACAACTGAAATTATTTTTTTTCAGTCAGATAGCCACGTACAGGGTTGCAACTTTAAATTAGGCTTTTATTTTTTTCACCGATCCTTTGTGCTGATAAATTTTGACTGGTCTTCACAGTTAATTGAGCATATTTTAATAATCTAAGTACAAATGTACTTTATTTGGCAGTTAGTTTTTTTCTTCAACAGCTAACTGGACCTGTATTTTTTGCTTATGGCATTGCTGGGTATATAGATATTTTGAATTGGAAAAAATTGTACCGTCCCAGGACTTTGGTAAATAATAAACGGTCGCTAAAAACACACAAGTTTCTAACGCTGTGTCGAACAAAAAAATCATTGTCGAAATTTATTCAAGATTACTGTATATTAAGGTGAAAAAAACAGACTAATGTGCTTCAGTAAATACTATACATTTGTAATGTCCTTCGGTCACAAAAACAAGTTTATTTTAGCTTAATTTATTACATTAATAAATATAAATATGTGTTCAATAACAAACTTTTCTCAACATTGAAGATTTACAATAAAGATAATCCGCTTTTTCATCTCCTTAAATCTAATGCACTATCTGAACTTTAAGGCGTGGCCAAATGCATATTTTTTAACCTTGAAAAGGACACGAAGTAGATTTTATACTTCCATCAGTTAATAAATCAATGTACAATTGGAAGACTTTTCATTTACCTTATTTGCTAGCAAAGCCTATAAGGGCCACCTCTCACATGAACCCTGAGCAAAACCCTTGATTAGTGAAGACGTTTAATTGCTAAAACACTGAATATAAATTGGAGGAATAAAAGGTTCTTTAACGAGTGCATACCGAATAGATGGTGTCAAAGGAATCCGAAGATACCAAAGGGGCAGACAGGAATCGTTAAGTTGGAAGACAGACAAGACCATGGCCAACAAAATGAAATGAAAACAAATATAAAACACACAACACTACACTGAAAACTAAAGCTGGAGTAACACTAACCCTACAAAAACCAGGGTGAGTTCAGGTGCTCC